>JAHWFP010263639.1:0-13795 GCA_023313725.1 Lithobius niger | reverse complement strand
ATTCATTTGCGAAAAACTAGATTTTCATTTGTGAAATACAAGATTTTCATTTGTAAAAAACTAGATTTTTATTTGTGAAAAACTAGACTTTCATTTGTGAAACACTAGATTTTCATTTGTGAAAAACTAGATATTCATTTGTGAAAAACTAGATATTCATTTGTGAAAAAATAGATTTTCATTTGTAAAAAATTAGATTTTCATTTGCGAAAAACTAGATTTTCATTAAGTAATATGAAAAGTTATAATAGTACAAAGAACAAGGAGTGAATCGTGAATCAGGAGTCCATTAATAAACACACGTTCGTAGGAAGTGGGAGTGTCCATGCTGTAACTATCGCTTAATACTACATTTCTTGTCAGAAAGTCGTCGAGGAGAGAAGCTGTGGGTTTCGTATCCTGGCTCCAGGGCAGTTGATTCAAATCTTATTTTGCCACAGTAAAACTAAAAGGCATTAAGTTTCCAGCATTGTGCGTCAACTGGCGTTGAGCCAGGAACCGAAACACGTGATTTCTACACCATTTGTAAAAAAAAAAAAAAAACAATTTTCAGAAATGCCAACTGCCACTGACGAAGCGAAGTTTGAGGACAAGTCATTAACTATGAAACCTAATGCGACCTTAATCACTAGCACCACAGTTTATGGTAATCACGGCATGGACGGTTTTAAAAAAAAAAATTGCTCGACATGCCTAGTAAAATATTGTGCCTCAAAACCACTGGGCTAGAATTAAGTTTCGATTATTAGCCGTATTGTATTAGTAATAAAGGTTATGACGCTACTGACTATGCAGCCACAGCAATTTCATTGTTGCAATAACTATACATTTTTAATTATTCCATTGTTGTTCCGGGATTTTTAACCACAATAAAGACAAAGTCATGGACACTTATTAAAACAATGTATTGCTTTTACCATTGTTGTAGAATCCAATACGGAATTTATAAGTAAATAGCTGTACCCCCGGCGTAACATACGCCGGTCTAGCCGGTTCCCGAATACCTAATTACCGGTCGGAATGACGCCGATACCCCCCCCCCCCCCGCATCATCCTGCCCCCTCCCCACATTCTCCCACTGCATGGTCAGATTGAGCCACCTCCCTGGTCTCCCCTTCCCGTTTCTCGCTTGAACTTCAGTAACACACACGCACACATATGATGAATTTGCTCAGTCCCACCCAAGCCTATACAGCCATACTTTTGCCCAACAATGGTCCGATGATAAGTGGTTTTTGGCTCACTTTTTCTTTGACAGATTTCAAGGAAATCTTTCTTTCAGTCCTTGGAATCTGTCAAAGAAAAAGTCGGCCAAAAACCACTTAACAGCGGAACATTGTGGCAATAATACGGATATAAGTTTCTTATGACCATACTTTTCGTTCAACATGTATCACTTTCGGGTCAGCTCCAATTCTCCATTTCACGACGGTTTGATAACAATGTGTCGTCTCAAGAAATGCATGTTGGCGCTGCGTGCATGTTTATTGTTGTCTGCTTGTTCATTGTTGTTTATCACACTGGCAGCCTTGTTTTGTCAGATAGATCTGGGAATTTTGAATCTTTTTTCTGACGAGGACGATGAATGGCTTAGACAGGTAAGCCTGAGTGACGAAGAGGCTAACGAAGTCAAGCTGCAAGTAAAGGCCTCTACCCACATGAGTGTATACGTTTATGCTTAAGTTTATGTTTACGTACTGTGCGTAGGCAGTCATTCCCACTTCAGCGTTGATCCTTGCGTCGACCGGACAACGGCAGCCAATAGCGTAGTACATGGTCCAGCAACAAACGAGCCCACACAATAACTAAATTCGAGCATTTTGATTATCTTAATCACAAAAGTCTATTGTGAATTTAAACAAAGAGCTGGCAAGTAACCGTCTTCGAAGAAATAAACAATTGAGGAATGCGAGACAAATTAGCGGCCGAACCGGGTAAACAAATGCGTATCCAGCGATCGAGCAAGGTCGTTGGCAAGCGATCGGCTGGCAAGCGATCGGCTGGCAATCACCAGCTAAAATGTCTAAAACTTAAAGTTTAAGGCCGCTTTTACGCAACGACTCGCCTTTGCATTATCGCAGCTAGAATTTAATCGCGATGGCAAAGGTGACGTTTCCATGGTAACAACGGTATCTGGATTAGCTAAATCCGACGTCGTTTGAGTAAATACTTTAAGTCTTATATTCCGTGACAATAAGATAAAGAATTCCTCCTGACGAAATTGTCACAGTCGTTTCTGAACTCGCATTATTCAGGGTTTCATTGCGAGTCGACATAGCTAAAACCGCCGCCATGTTGGAATTTCAGATGATTTCTGGCTTCTAGCTGCGAGAATGCAAAGGCGAGTTGTTGCGTAAATGCGCCCTAACACTCGTCTACGTAGTTTTAAACCCATGTTATCGCCTAATGTTATAATTTTGCATCACGTCAACGTATTTGTGACTCGATAATGTGTCCTGAATTTAAGAACACACACATTATTCACTGTGATCGGCACATATCGCCGAGCGAAGACCAGGCGCCATGATTGTACAGCGTCACGTGCATCCCTCTTAGTGATTGGCCAACGAGGGGCTGAGCGCGCGCTCCTTAATAATTTGCTCTCTGCGAAAACTGAACGTTTACGTACCATCGTCTCAGCGTCGCGTCGCGCGAAGCCTGGAGGGCATGGTTTCCATGACAACGACCCTACGTAAGCGTAGACATAAGCGTAAGCGCGAGTATGGGAATCCGCTTTACTGTGTCAGCTTCAAAATTCAAGGCAGTGCGTTAATTCGAAACGTTCAAATATGTATAGGGCGTGGGCAAATGAACGTAATCGCCGTCCTGACCATGATTGAGAGCAAGTCCCAGTGGACCTTTCATTGACTGGACCGATTCTTTTAAATTAGAATAAGTACGTGCTGTAAAATAAACGTTTTTCATTTTTTAGTCAATCCTGTTAGTAAAACGCTGTTGCATGTGTTTCAGGTAAAGCGTTTAAAAACGGTTTTTAGGTGTGTCAATAAGTTTTTATTTTAATACACTTGTTTGAACCGGGTACTAAACATTTAACACTTTCACACCTAACCTTTTTATTTTGAACTAACACTACAACCTGACCGATTTTGGCATTTACCAAAAATATCAATTCAAGCTGTGCAGTAGAGCTCAAAAATTTTAAATATAGTCACTTATCTCAGAAAAGCATGCTTTAAATGGTGATGCTTTCAGAATTTTTTTACACAAATAAGTACTGGCACAGTAAGCAGCGAAACAATGTTGAAAAACTTACAAAAATGCAAAGGTCAACATTGTTGGTCGCCATTTTGTATTCAGCTAAGCAAGGTACCTATACAACTTCCAATAAACCCCATTTTACACAGCTTATACTAGTCAGTGCTGCCATCTAAAGACTGATATGTGCACTAAAAACGTCACGTAACAACGCTGCGTGATGAGCGATGGACGTACTGGTACGTTGACTTTAGCATGCACCCACAAACCTACAGGACGTACTGTACGTCCATAGGCAGCTGTGCAAAAGCTCAAAGGACGTACTAGTACGTCCATAGGCGTTAAAGTGTTAAAAGTGTGCAGGATGGCCGGCCACTTTTGAAGAATGCGTTAGCAACATAGAAAGCATTTTTGCAACTGGGCTGATATGGGATTTAGCAGCCTACTTTACAACAATGAAAAAGGAAAAAGTATGGTCAGAAGGACTGTTTACAACAATGAAAACGAAAAAGTATGATAATAAGTAGTGGTTATTGGTATATTTTTGCAACAATGGTCCCTCTTTACGTGATCTATTGCGATAGTTGTTTGGGTTATTAGGGTATCGCTTTCCGATTACCGAGTTCAACAATGTCGAGGCGGCCGAGCCATTGTTGAGCTCAGTACGAGGAAAGCGGGTAATAACCTATTTCCTATTTATCACCCAGTCATTTAATAATTGAAAAGTGCATTCACTGTCATTGTTATTGCAACATCATCCTTGTTCGGCATTAGGATTTTCTTCTTTCGTGCTGATAGGTTCCGTTAAAAAAGATCATGATGCATGAGTGTCTACTTGTCCTATGTATGAAATGAATTTACACTGTACTAAAGTGTAAATATGTTGTTTGATGAAACAGCAAGCATAGCTAGCATGGAAATTTTGATACACCGTTTGTAACATGGGGATTGGGGGGGGGGGTATTGTTTTATTATTTGTATTTATTTATAACATAATTGCAGCGCCCACTAGGGCAAAAATCAATATCAAAATAAAATACACTAATATACAAAAATCTACAACAAATTAAAAAAAGAACTCGCAAGGCACAATATGCCTAAATAGCATGGCTACAAACTAAAATTCTTCGGTTAGAAATCACTTTGGTTGAAAAAAGCACTTTCAGTTCTGCAGGTGGCATTGGTAGTTTGTTCCAATCAATAATAGTCCGGGGGGGGGGGGGGGGGGAACCCCACACACATATTTCCGACACTAATACCTCTTTACTTTCATCGAATGGTCTAGCCTACCAAGAAAATCGGGTGGTTTACAATATTTATCAGGATCAAGTATGGCCCGTCGATGCAAGACCCGATAAAAGAGCATCAGCCTATGGTCTTTACGCTGGTTTGCTAATGATTTCCATTTCATGTTATTACACATCTTAGTGACACAAGCTTTTCTACAATAATTCCCACTGATCATCCTAGCCGCCCTCCGTGAAATTCTCTCCAGACAATCGGACAGATTTTTGGTATAAGGATCCCAAACAGCTCCACAGTAATCTAATTTGGACCTAGTTACAGCATTGAAAACAATTTTACGGACCCTTGGGCAAGCATCACTTAGAATTCGATGAAAAAATCAGGTTTCTCTGTTAGCCTTTGCAGTTTCAATATGATGAGACCAAGTCAGTTTGTTGTTTATCTTAACACCTAAACAAGACATACTCTCAACAGCCTCTAAGGGGGTATCCTGTAACATGTACACTGGGTTTAGATTATTTTGTTTGTGAGTAACATGCATGTATTTACATTTTGAGATATTCAGATTCATTTGCCAAGTATCACACCAATTGATAACGTTGTTCAAATCAGATTGCAACATTTGTTTATCGGATTCCTTGGTAATAATACGATAAATGTAATTATCATCAGCAAACAATTTATGATTTGACGACAGTACATCCATCAAGTCATTTATGTACAAAAAAAAAAAAAAAAGAATGGGACCGCTGACTGATCCTTGCGGAACACCTGATGTGACAGCCACAGTATCAGAATCGCTACCATCAACCATCACATACTGAAAGCGGTTTTTCAAAAAACATTCAAACCAGGAAATAATCTCTCTGGAAATACCATAAGCTTTCATCTTGCTAAGCAGCAGATCACGTGGCACAGTATCAAATGCCTTGGCTAGATCCAGAGAGACCATATCTACTGACTGACCACTATCCAGCCCACGTGCAATGTCGTGGACCATAGCAACTGACATGAGTTCACACGACGAGCCCTTTCTGAAACCAAATTGTTCATGAGTAAGGAGTTTTTCATTGTCTAAAAACTTCACCATCTCACTGACAATTATGTGCTCCAACATTTTACAACAAATTGAAGTCAGAGCCACAGGTCTGTAGTTGTTTACTTCACTACGTTTTCCAGCCTTAAATAATGGAACAACAGCAGACAGCAGCCAGTCTTCTGGTATTTGGCCCAGCAGTAGGCTTTTTTTTAAAATAAATGTAATACAAGAAGAGTGTGCTAACGTCCGCAGTGTTTTTTAGAACTGTTCCCACGATGCGATCGGGTCCACCGGCTTTTCCTTCCTTTTGAGTATTTATCAGATGTCTTACACCAGCTGAACTTAAGGTGATATCTTTCATTTTATTTCCAGTTTGTTGCGTAAATTGAGGATTTCTCTCTGACTGTAAGGGCAGTGTAAATACCGATTTAAAATGAGTATTTAACAGATCAACTTTGCCTTTGCTCTCGGTTACATACTTATGATTTGTACATGCCACATATCTTTGGATTTATGCTTTTTACGTATGACCAAAAGCGTTTTGGGTTCAAATTAATGTCACCACCAAGTTTAGACATAAACTAAGTTTGTTTGCACGGATTTGATTTTTTACTTAATTTCTGATGGTCTTTAACTCTGCTAGAGTATGCGGTAAAGGTGCAGCTTTTGCTTTCCTCCGTATCCTTCTTGCTTTCCGTATCTTTCGCTTTAAATCCCCGTTTACCCAGGGTTTATCATTTTTTGCAGAGATGTAGGAGACAGTCGTAAGCTCTTCCACGGCACTTACTAAATTATTTTTAAAGTACTCCCAGTTTTCATTAACCGAGTTTGAATCAGCAGAAGCAATAAACACCGAGTATAGCTTTGCTCAAGTCTCTTATTTACTTGGGACCAATCCGTCTTATTGTAAAGCAGCCGCCTGGTGTGTTTTGGCTGTTTAAGATCGCTGACGATAGGGAGTGTACCAACAACAACAGTATTGTGGTCAGAAATGCCTTTATCAACCTCGACATTAAACTCCCCATCTAAGGAAGTAAAAATTAAGTCCAAATAGTTTTGGCCACGAGTAGGCTTATCGACTATTTGTTCGAGACCATAACTGTCCATCAATAACTGTAGCCCATCAGGTTTTATATCACACGTTGCATCTCTCCACATTTGATCATGCCTCTCCACATTTGATCATGCCATTTTACGTCTGGCAAATTAAAATCACCTCCAATCACAATGTCCATTGCACTTTCAGGAATAATGCTTCTTGTTTGGTCGCAAAACTTATTTATAGTAGCCTCGTCATGACTGACTGGGCTATAGACACAAACGAGTCACAGGGGCTCACTTTTATACAGAAATACCTTACACCAACAGGACTCAATGTCACCATTTGTTTGGATCGAGCAAGACTCGAGAACACTTTTCACAGCAATGAAAACACCTCCAGCCCTTTTCTGTCGATCTCTTCGATAAACAATGTAGTTCGTAGGTAACTATGTATATTATCTTCACCATCCAGCCAAGTTTCTGTAGCCAGAATTATGTCTGGATCGTGGAAACTAATAAATTCCTGCAGCTCATCTCCTTTATTTCTAATGCTGCGAAAATTTACGAGAATTAGGTTTAGACTTTTACATTCTCATCCTGACTTGCTCTTGAGGTTTTCTTCCTTGTCACAATCTTGTTGTTTCGAAAAATCAGGTCTCTCTCTCCCTGTTGTCCCTCCTCTGTTGCATCTTTCGAAGCAAGTTTTTTATTTCATCCCTTTCCTCTTTAGACCTGTCAGGAGAAATTGCAACTTGCTTGGTACACCCTGTGAAAACCAAATTTCTCCATTTAAAAGCTTTGAATAAAACAGTTTGGTGCTCATCACAAGAGCCCACATTTTCGAGTAAAGGCCTGTTTCCAGTGTTTCCAGGAAGCTTTTTCCTTAATCTAAAGTGTTTCACCACTTTAACGTCTTCAGAGACACCTAGCCCGTTAAACACTTTTTTTGGCATTTTCAAGATCATGTGCGATCCTCATTTTGCGGTCTCCCTCGTTACTTTCTGGGACATTGTACAATATAACGTTTTGTTTCCTGTCTTCCCTTTCTTCCAGTTTCTTCATCACCAGATTTTCGCACATTTACACAGTAAGCACACTTTTGGCAACGTCGCCTGTTGATTTTCTGGATGCAACATCCAGCGTGTGAACAGCCAGCGTAGATTCTAATTAACTAAATATTTGCGTGAAAAGTGTTAGCACAGCGAGTGTGATATGTTGAGTTCAAATGATTAAATTTTACGTTCGGTGCTTGATATGCAAAACTAATGTAGAATCGTGTTGGAATTCACACCAAACAAGCCCTTTATTTTATCAAGCCGTACGTTATTGTTCATTGTTATAAGTGTAGCAATACTGTAGCAATAGCTGACGGAATTGCATATGGACTGCAAAAAAATGTTCCAATAAATTATTTATTCTTACACTTACAACAACGGTGTGGCCAATTTAATATTATTATTGTTATTTACACATGAGCCTATCGACCTTACATCACTCTCTCAAACTAAAGTCTTAACCTATGCAAAACGTAACTTATACAAAAGGTAGTCTACTCTAACTTCAAACCCAGACACATAGCTCATCCCAGAGCTCAGCCGAATAGCCCAGTTTGCGTGCAAGACTTCACCTGGTTTCTAAAAACTTCATAACAACAAACTCACTACTCAAAACTGAAATGTCTTCAAATATTGAACGCAGATCTAACCTAATTCAATCTTATCACTAATGTCACCTAAAACTTCCATCCCCACTAAAACATCACAACTTTCCTTTTCAGCAATCAACTCCACAGTGGCAACATCTATGGGAACTACCACTACCCCATTAAATAAAACAGGCAGAGGTATGGCTGGAGGCTCAACCATTATAACTGAGCGAGTCTCCACCACCCCAGAGGCATCCGGGATAGGAACCATAATAGAGTAATGGCCAACCCGACCACCCTCATTCATGGGAGCACCATCCATAATCTTTCTTCGCTGGCCAGCACCGCAAACTTATTTTGGCCACACACTTTCACTTTTTGTGCACACGGGGAGGTAGCCACTCGTAGCCGCTTCTTTGACCTCTTCCCTTGAAAACACCACCCCTCTTGACTCTGGTTCAGATCCGCCTCCTCTTGACCCGACACTAACTTGATGCCCGAATTCACATCTCGCTGGCCACTAGGAGCACTAGTACTAATCTCGACGTTTTATGGACAGTATGGACTGTAGGGCCTGCACTTGACTCAGCCCCGTTTTCTTCTCTTTACACACGTCCTCCACACCGGGGCACACCACGATCCACACCTCCCTGCAAATGCCGGCAAGAGGCACTCTTTGGCACAGGTTCCTGGCTGAGTTTCATAACAATGAAAACGAAAAAAATATGATGATATGTGTTTTAGGTCCTATGGTAGTAAGGGTCTGATGCTTATCAGCCTCTCACTGACAAAATTTTACACGTAGACCCTGACTGTCAAAGCTTGTCCGTGTTCCTTCTAGATTTTGACTTTTAGACCCTTCCTCTTAACATTCAACATTCCGTTTCTGTTTCTTAATACATGGTACTTTGAGAGTTGCAGCTCAACCATAAAACAGTACAGTTGACGGTACTGCATACAATTCACCCAACCTAGAGACGGAGTAAAACTTCAAATTTTAAATTTTCAATTGGTGACAACTATATTTGAAATCTGACGATAATAAGCATAGTTTTAAAACGGCCACCAGACTTCAAGATGGCAGCCATTAGCTATTACTACTGACGATCGCACATTCACTGTTTCACTTGGTATCAACTATTTCATCTCCGTTCCAAACTTGAAGGAAATTCGACGACAATGGGGAAGTCTCATGAAGTAAGATGTTGCTCGTCAATCTGCCGAAGCTGAACAAAACTGAACTGCAGGCACAACTACTGAAACGAGGCTGTGATGCTAGTGGCTCGAGACTTGAACTGGCCGAGAGACTAAAGGTATACCTTCGACTACAAATTGTTTCTTCCGTGGAAAACAATGCGGAAAAAACATTAGCTGGTCAAAATAACGGATTACGCAATGAAGTTGATCATCATTCAAACTTTACCACAGCGAACATTGATAAAACACCAACGCTGAACCCAACGAAATTCCTTTCACCGAATAAGGATGAATACATCGTAAATGGCCTGCTTTTTTTTATTTCTCCAGTAGTGTTGATGATATCCAGGAATATCTGTTGGCTCGTTCATACGCTGCTTACTACGACCGTGATGAAATAACTGCTGCCAGATTGACTCTGGCAAACTACGTATATACCATCTTTGGTTACTACTCAACCACATTCTGAATCGGGATAAGGAATACATTTATTCCTTAGACATCGTGACAGCAGTGATTAGTTTATCGTCAGAAAACGCACCGCATTTTGTTGGTCGAACGTTACATTTTCCTAAGGTGAAAATGGAACTCGCTAACTTCAGTTGTCTGACCAGAACGCTCCCCTCCGCCGTTGTTGTTGCAAAGCTGAACTGGTAATAGAACTATAGCCACAAATCGAGACGAATCGTTCCCTCAGCCACCATCGCCATTCTTCCCGAGTGAGGGCTACGTCCCAGTGGACATGTATGTCAGGACGTGCGGAACCATGGCAATGGACATGAACCACGATCACGTGATCCATTATTAAAAAGTGCATTGGGATCCTTTATACAAATGCTCTACTCCTGATGCCAGGATACTCCTGGGGCCTGATACCACTGTTAATTATGTTGTACACAATTTAAAGGCCAATATTGGGGTGGATGGAAACTGCTTCAAATTAAGCACGTAGTTTAATGCGTGCACTTCATTCTGCTTAGGGTGGAAGCAGACCGCATTGATGCTGTTTTGACCACAAATGCTGACTTGACTTGGCATTGTTAAAACCATTCAAAGGAAGGCCTCAGTGCAATTACATGAAAAATAAACCTGCAAAAACGACGGGGGGGGGAGGCAATAAATCCCTCTGCCCTGCTGTTAGCTACAAACGGTTGTAATGGCATGAACTTTTTCATGTGAGACTGAAGAGATTTGAATTCAGAAACTGACGAGCTTTTCTGCTATTTAAAATTACGCAGTGTCTCTTTCCTCTCATTGACTGAAACTTGGCTTAATCCCAACATAATTAACTAAGAATTAATTCTTAATGGATACCAGATTGTCCGGCTCGACAGACTCTTGTCTGTACCACTCATGGACGCTGAGTCACTTTTTGACTTGAGTTTTGTCTCTGAATTTAGAGGACATTTGGCAAAAATTTCAAGGTTCACACATCCACTTCTTTCAACATTGTTTGCTGAGAAAATAAGTGGCGAAGACGCTGATAATGAGGTTGTAACCTATCTGTTAAGCCTTCATATCCAGTTGCCATTCATTCTTAGCGGAGACTTTAATTCACACTTTATTCATTGGGATGATCTCGCTACCAGTGCCCAAGAATTTGACGCAACCCTCCTTGAACTGATTTTTGGACAGGGCTGGGAGGAACACGTCGTTAGGCCTAAGCGTACTGTTTCTAACCAATAGCCATCCATTCTTGGTCTGATTTTAACTTCAGATTACTGCCCTGTCTCTAATGTACTACATCATTCTGCCCCTCTACCGTAACATTGTCTCTTGGAACGTTTTTATTTCATCTACCAGAAATAAAAAGACTACGTACACCAACTATAAGAAAGAGAACACTGAGATGAACAGTGCATTTGCAGTTATGGACTGGGATATATCATTTGCTGATAAATCGCTGGCGAATGCTGCAAATTTTCAAAGCTGTTCACCTCCAAACTGACCTTCATATTCAGAAGCAACCCAGTACTAACAAGAGAGCACCCCTCCCACAAAATATTGACAATGTGCTTAACAGAAAAAACTATGTGTGGAAAATCGTCAATGCTAAAAAGACTGCAGATTCCTTCCTTTAAAATTTCGCTCCTTTCGGAGTAGTTTTACCGCTGCACTTCGAAAACACAAAATATAGAAATGCAACTTCAGGACTGCAACAGGAATTTCCGTGCAGTTTTTGGATACATTAACAGTAAAAGACAAAGGCAGCCACAACTGAGCCCCTAAGTCATGGTGGATAAAGCATTTAATAAAACTCTAAACTCCCTGCCTGAACCACTGCATATTGAGGGACCCATGCATCACGTCTTCATCAGCAGCACTAAGATCATTGATTTGCTGCAAAACCTTAACATTCATAAAGCTGCTGGGCCGGATGTTATTTCCCCATGGGTTCTAAAGCTATGCAGTCGTCCTATTGTCCCAAGCTCTAAGATAACGAGTGTATTGAATCAGGAACTGTCCCTGAAGACTGGAAACTGGCCAACATTACAACTCATAAAAAAGGATCTAAAACCGATCTCACAACTTATCCACCAATTAGCCGTACCTGCGTAGCTGCTAAAGTATGTGAAAGGGCGGATAACAGTTTGATCGAAGTAAAATTGAAAAACAGTGGAGTCTCAGTAGGCGAACAGTATGGATTTGCCAAAAGGTCTTGTGGCACGAACCTTCTTGACTCCAGAGATGACTGGCGACTTTTATCGACAAGGGTATGCCCGTTGACATAATCTACACTGACATCAGCTATACTTTTGGCAGTGTGAATTACAAAACACTTGCATCCATCCTCCTTACTATTGGTCTGCCACCTGAAGTTATTAATATCTCGCGTTTTCTTCTCTGGCCGTAGGTAAAAGTGTTTGTTGTTGAAGGCTGTCAATCTGAATGGATAGAGGAGTTGTTGGTGTTGCACAGGGTACTGTTCTGGGGCCCAAGATTTTTGCGTTGTACACTAGCAACATCACAGCTGGCATTTCCTCTAATGCACCCAAATTTGTTGACGACGTCAAGCTTACAAACCTGTGCCTACCACTCTTCACTGCAATGAACTCCAGAGAGATGTCGATATCCTGGAGAGTAATTGTAAAGATCTTCAACTTAACCCTGCTAACTGTTAAGTTTTACATGTTCGTCAAAACAACCCGAGGCACAAGTACGACATCAATGGCAAACTATTGGGACCAGTGGATAAAGAGAAAGACCTCGGCGTCTGGGTGACTGAAAACCTCAGTGTTGCAAAACAGTGCTACAACTGCTGCTAGGGTTTAAATTCATTGGATTGGTTGGGCGTAGCTTTCCTAAACTAGATGCCTTTTGCCTCCTTTACAAAAGTATTATCAGGTCCATCGTGGAATATGCCAACATGAGATGGCTTCCATGGTTGCAAGGGACATCGAAATACTGGAAAAGTTTAATGGTGAGCGACCAAAAGACTCACCAAGAACAACAGAACGCAGTAAAAGCTCAATTTAACCAATTTGCAACACGTAAGGAGGCGTGGAGCCTTGTTGAAACTTAAGCTGTTTTCCAGAGGCAAAGAAGAGAACCATTTTTAGCGATGGACTGAGTGCAGGCCCACGGGACATCCCTTCAAAGTAAGAAACCCTCTGTGCGTTTCAAAATCAGAAAAAACTTTTTTTTCATGGCAACCATCAATGATTGGAATGAACTTTCTGCAATTATTTTTACAAACTGCAACTCAATGGACACTTTCAAAAGCAGCCTTGATCGCACTGTGTTTAAGACTTGACATCTTTGTACTTCGGCAAAAAGCTTCTAGTTTTCGTTGCGTATTTGTTTATAATAATAATATTAATAAGCCAATTGCTGTCGCCAGTGTTAATACTCGACGTTTCGAGTTAAATTTAACTAGGTGCCGATGAAGCGTGATGCCTGGTCTACCTCGCATTGAACTACATAACTCATTGAGAGTAAACAATGTAAAATATAAAAAAATAAAAATGATTTAAATTATTATATTATCAAAACGACATATTTTAACTAAAGTTGATTTGATAATTTAAATAAATTTTATTTTATTTTACTGTGTCGCCCACCTACATTCAATGATAACATAAAGTCCTTCCTACCCAGATAAAATATAATTATATGAGTATAGCGACCACTGACTACTTGTGTCTTTTACTCTGGGCATTTTCATAACTTGACCAACCAATTACACAAAAACCGACTACTTCCACCAAAAGTGATGTCTCGCTTAGGGTTTTTTTTTATAAACGGACTTATGGAATGATCGATGAGTAAAATGGCGGCCAGTGTCAGGAAACAAGTGTTTTGCTCACCAATTATCCTTGCGTTACCATGGGTGTTGCTAAGCAAGTTTCTATTAAACATGTTACTTTCTTTTACCTTTGTGGGGATACTGTGCGGAGACTATCTTCACTAAT
>JAHWFP010263634.1:0-12951 GCA_023313725.1 Lithobius niger | reverse complement strand
GTTTTAGCCCATTTGGCTTTCCGTGTCAAGAATATTGTAGTTACGTTAAAATAGCCTGCGAAAGGCCCTAGGCTTTGTCCATACCTACGTTTTAAGCTATAGAACTTGAAAATCGGTTCAGTGGTTCGGTCTCCAGGTGAGGGCAAAGAGTCCCAACAACAACAACAACAACAACAACAACAACAACAAGAAATGGCCATGCTGTGGACGCCGAACGGTTTGATTGTTGTCATTAAAATTTGTAATGTGGTGAAATAGTTACGACACGACCCCAAATACCGAATTTCGTTGGTGTATGTCAATTCTGGACGAGACTATAGGAGTTTAAAGTTTGACGTTTAACATGGAAGTTCATGCTGAGGCTTACATAAGGACCGCTACCGTATATAGCTTCGTTTAAAAGAGTCTTGTCGCATTGCTGCAAGAATGAATAGGCTTACGATCGAACCAAATTCTCCATGAGGCCTATCTGCTACTTACGAAACTAAAACTGCCGTTAAAAAAATTAGGTCTGAAATCACGTTACCATGGCAACATCAATAGTTGCTACGAGTCGCTGCTGCAGCGTTTCTCTTGTCTCTTCCCTAGTACCACTGATCTATATAGGCTACGTTGTGCATTACGTTGTAACACTGTAACTGTCTGAGCGGAGGCATACCGTGTTGAAAAAATCTCTCTGAAAGACGCTGTGTTCTGACGGAACACATCTGTGTGTATCGGTACAGCCAACACATTGAATTGTGTACTACCAGTACACAGTTTGTGTAGTGGCAGTACACATGCTTTGTACGGAAGAATGTGTTCTGCCGCTACACAAAGTGTGTACTGCTAGTACACAACTTGTGTGTTGGCTGTGCTGGTACACACAGATGTGTTCTGGCAGAACACAGTGTTTTCAGACAGTAGGCTTTCTGTATACAATCCAAATCTCCGTTAGTTGCTACTTACGAAATTAAAGTTGTAAATTAGGCCTAAACGCTGACAATTATGCCGAAACCGTAAAATAAGCTTAAAAGGTAACACATTTTTTTAACTGGCAATTCTGATGGTTACTGTTTTTAGATTATATAATAGAGATAGCTGTTGCAATGCGTGATAGAGAAGTGTGCCTCACTATTGGTAGTGGCAGAACTGTACAGAAGACCGGATGCGACTAGGTAGTCGCTGTATCCGCTTGTTTAGTTTAGTAATCCTGTGTGATCCATTCCTTTCCGCTACTTTTCATTAATTTTGTTTTCCTCAGTAATGAAAATTAATTGTAATTTATTTCCATAATTTTCAATTACTAATACTTTTTAAAAAGTTATTTAGGTTTTTTGTTCTCGTTTTTAGCTTTACTTCATTTTGGAAACAAAAATTAGCGTTTCGAAGATAACTATAAAAACCATCACAGGTTGGAGTGTAGATTGATATTATTGCTGGACGATTTACCCCACACGCTAGACAACACATTACTGTCTTGCCGCTCTACCAGGTGGCGCCACATGCGATTTTGCCTATATTTATGTGATTAGGCTTACATTTCAGTAATTAGGCCCATACTTCTCATTACGAATATTTACTAGGCAATGTGTGAGTACCGGTACCTGCAAGGAAGGCCAAATTAGGCTCAGTATATGAAGTCATTTTCACCTAGAGCCCAAACTAATCAATAAATCACAATTAGAACCCCTCGTGCCCACTAAGCTTTGCACAACTATCAATGCTGGCCATAGAGTGTTAGTAGTTGCTTCTGTTCCATATTCCAATAAAACCTGCCCAATCCTTATATCACGATATGCATCAAGGAATAAATATCAAGATATGTATCGTGATAATATAACATGATGTACATTACGGAGGTACATCTGCATACACTTTTTAACCATATTATGTAGTGATATGGAATCAGGTTGCTTATAGTGGTATATTTAGCCAATCCCACTCCTCCCACCACATTCTACAGCTGATAGATCGTGACGTAGTAAATACACACTCAAGTTTGGCCTCTACGTTTTCGTAGCCATGTAGCCCAAGGCAACAAGAACCAATTGGCTTTTGTTTTCTTTGCCTTGAGGTTCATCTGCTATAGGATAGTTTGTTGACCATTGACAAAAGTTAACGAAATAATACAAACAAAAAACGAAATGATTTAATGTGACTCCCGATAATAATTCTGGTCACGTTTGTTAGCTATTCTTTTATTTAATTTGATTCAGCACGTTGGGATGGGTGTGTGACCTTTCGGGAAAAAAAAGACAGCATGTGAACAAGAAATGTTTCTAAATATCATGCCGAAGCAAAAAAAAAAATTCCCAAAATAATTAACACTGTAAAACTCGTTTAATGTTAGGTATTAAAAACTTTCAGATTTTATCGTTAAACCTGAAGTGTTAAAAAAGTGGTTAAATAATTCCGAATTCGTCATAATGTTCGCATAAAGATGCCCCACAGGCAAACAAATTGTTAAACCCGAAAATAGCGAAATTTGAAGCAATATAACGCTTTACGAAGTGCCGAAGGCGTGAAATTTGCTCACCAACACCGTCAACTTATTAAACGGTTGGTAGAGTTTGACGTATTTTGCGCTCCATGCCAATTGGAAGGTTAATGCGATCCATCCGAAACCCCGGCGTCAGAAAGTCAGAGGGACAATTTTGCTAGGTAATTCCAATCGGAAATTCCTGGGATCTTTTAACGTGCCACAATGGACATGAGCACGAGGCATGACAGGTCCCTTCTCTTCCCTCAAATGCCAAGGGACATGCCGAGGTCATCCTCGAACGCGGACCTCTGGCACCACGCCCTGTTTAAATAACTCTCGAATACTTGAAAACATCCGGATAAAGATACCACAGGCAAACACATTTTTAAACCCGAAACAGACAGAGCGAAATTTGAAATAACATGACGTATTTTGAAGTGCTGAAGGCATAAAAATTATGCCAACATGTTTGAGGCGTTCCTGTACCACTAGTAAACATCTCGTCACAATTCAACCAACATGTTTCTTTATTAACTACACAATCAATGTGGTCAGGTTTCAACAATTAAAAAGTAAACAGAAATCCGCCCAAAACCAACACTGGTATAAGAGAAGCTGCCAAGCTTCCAAAAAAGTCGGCCTTCGAAAGTCTTGAGCTCATTAAACCAAGAACAGGCCGCCAATGTTAACCCAACGAGAATGCCGAGAACACATGGTGGCAGTACGAGTTATTTGTGTTGTTATTTACAATAATAAGATGGTTGGTGCAAAAGCACGCAGGTTAGGAAAGGCCCCCAAGGCAATCACTATATCCAGCCAACAAAGGACAGCTACCTGAAAATAAATGTAGCCGATACTGCTGGTTGGATACAAGAATCGACACAAATAAGATTCCCAATTAAACTGCCAAAACCAACCTCATCGAGTGACAACTCGAAATAAAAAAAATTAAGTAAAATGACAAATTAGGGGTAAAAAATCAAAAGGAAGAAACTGCAACAAAAAGTATCCTTAGACAATTTCAGAAGAAGCCACTACAAAGGAGAATGGGCGTACTAATTAATGTGTATATAGCCCTTTTCCTTTTGAAAAACAATAAGTCGACCAATGACAACAATCTCTTAAAGCTATTCACAGAGGATGTTGATACTGTATCATTGAGCAACGAGTTCCAAACTTGGGCAACTCAATAACAGAAAAATGTCATCTTCAATTTAGTCGTGCGTGTGGGATAGTTAACTTGTAATCGTGACTCCTCGCCCAGCTTACATGACTTAATTCGAAGAAGGGTAGAACAATCGATACAAGCCCACACCGGGGAGACCACACCTGGCTTGCGTATTCCCTTAATGTACGGATATAAATCTTATAAGCCCATAATTTAGTGTTAGCCTTTGTGACTTAAAGCAGTGCTGAACAATTGCAGATCTGGGATTTGCTACCGACACCATATGGTTACAGTAGGTTGAGAATTTATAGCCAGCCGCAAACTGAACGCCAAGGCGTTTTACGACATGTATGCTAGGTAAAAGTTCGTCGTTTGGTGTAAGTGGAAGTTTGTTTTTGGCTCCCAACATGAAAGTCTCTGCATTTTGCGTATGAGAAGGATAATTACCAGTCTTGTGCCCAACATGAAACACATTCGATCTCAGTCTGCAATAACGTACTTTCAAGAATAATCGCCGAGTGCAGCTTTAAGTCATCCGCAAATTTAGTCAGGTGTCAGGTTGTAGGTCAAACCGTTCAAAATTAAATCAAAAGTAAAGGACCAAGTACCGAATCTTGCAGTACTCCACTGATTACAAGTTACTTGGCCGATTTAGACATGCCGATTATTCCTTGTTGGGTTTTGCCAGTCGACAAATGCACGAATCCAATTTAAGAGTGGTCTACAAAAGTTATATGTTTGTAATTTAAAAAGTATTTCGTTACTTGTACCATTGATTCAAACGCCCTTTTTACAAAGAAAAAAATGATGTCCAAAAATATACCATCACCCGCCTTTACTGTAAGGGTTGATCATACAAAAAACCCCATGAGGTTAAAGGGATCCACAAGTTTTCTCCATAGAAAGTAGTAATATCAGAGCCAAAATGACTGTCACCAAGTTTGCGGTCCGAACAGTGATCACTTAAGCTTAACGGACAATCACCGAGGTGTCAGTTAAGATTGAATGATCAGGGTTGGGGTGGAAAACTTCGTGGCAGCCATTTTGGCTCAGATATCACTACTTTCTATGGTGAAAACTTGATGGATCCCTTTAGCCTTTTGGGGTTTTCTTCATTTGGTCCTGACATTAGTGTCTCATCAGACTTCCGGTCCCTTCCCCACGATTAGTGTTTGGTGAACTAAACTAGTATTAATTTTTTCATGGAAGTCCGAAAATTATTAGTCAGAAAAACCCTCAGGACTAACAACATGTCTAGGTTTAAAGTGGCATTATCACCGATTGAAAATCTGCAGACTCTGGCAATATCTAGCGCTACCTAGTATTATCTAGCACTGGCTTGTATCAAGCAAAGGAATGCACAACGTCATTTTTTTTAACGAAACAAACAAGCCACGAGCCGCCTTAATTACTGAGTGTGAAAATTTGATACGTCTTCGTGCACCTGGGAGCAAGCTGTAAGGTTAACGATGTCTCTGCCGCTAGATGGCGCCACGGTAGTATCGTCCGCTTTTCAATCGGTGATAGTGCCACTTTAAGGATGTTCAAGAAGGAGAGTGCATCTTTTTTTGTAAAAACCAAATTAGTGCATTTCTCGTAATTGGTTGTGGTGCGGATTGTAGTTGTTGCGGCGATTACTGCATTCTGAGAGAGTTGAAAACTTCAGTTTTGAGTCAGCATTATACATTGACATGTTAGCTTGGGAGCATTCGTTTTCGTAACGACGCTCCGGCTTTGTTTTCCTCTGACCGAGTTTGATAATGGTTCTCGGAAAGTAATAACGGGATAGTTCGGGGTAGTTTATCTCGTTTTATAATTTTGCTAGCGTTTTTAACTTATCTTCTAATAATATCAATAAATGTACTCCAAGCGTTCTCCATGTATACTGCATTCCCTACAAGTGATGTACAGTCAATTGCTCAGGATTTATTTGTTTTAATTTTAATTTAATAAAAGAAAGTACGACGCCCAATGCTTACATGTACTTAAAATAGCAACATTAAAAAAAATAGTAATTATTATTATTTTGCCTAACACAACACTAAGCTTAAAAGCAAAAAAAAAGAATAATAAATACACATGGCAACAAAAGCCAACATAGTAACAATTTTTCTACATATTCAAATTTATTTGCTAATAAAATATTTTGTTGCGTTTTAATGACGAAGTTTTTTACGCCAAGTTTTAATTCATTATAGGATTTAATGTTATGAAAAGTAGACGGAAGTTCATTATATAAGTTTGTTATGTAAATATTTTTGTCATTTTTTTCACAATTTAATTGGCAATTTTAAGTCTTTCAAAACGCAATGCTGACTTTAATTTAATATGATGTCGATTGTTAGTTTTAAAATAGTATTTTAATACAATAACATAATTTCTTAAAATAAGGATGTTCAACATTTTGCGGTTAAAAAAAAGTGTTGCCGTTTTCATGCTTTTATGTGTCTGGAATAAAACACGAATAATTTTGTTTTGAATTCTTTGCAAACGTGCTAGCTTGCATTTCCATAGATTTCTAACCCATAGATACCTTAAGATATGAATCGACCCAATCATCATATTTTTTTTTTTTTAAGTTTAGTATGCTACGTAGTGAATAAAGTTTTGGTAATAGTTGTAGTTTTTTATTTTTTATTAGTGATTCAACATGAGATTCATGTTACAAATTTTCATTAATATTCAGGTCGAGGTATTTTGCATTGTTTACAAATTTTAAAGTGGTGTATTCGTCCAAATTAAAGGGATTTTTGTACAAGCAAATATGTTTAGGAGTGCGGTTTTTTTGTATTCTCGCTTCTAAAAACATCATTTTGCCAGCATCACAATTGCAACTTTGGAAAATTAACACTGCCTTTAATTTTGGTATCATTATTGGATCTGTTATCGTTGTACTTTCGTATTACGGTCACTTTCACCCAAGTCGATATCAACCTCCACGAAAAACCCCGCGTGTTAGCCGTCTGTTAAAATCAAATCCAAAATATCGTTTCCTCGTGTGGGTTGTATCGGATATCGCCCGCTTTCCGAGTGCTGGGATCTAACAATGTCGAGGGTGCGCAGCGCCCGAGCCATAGTTGGATTCCAGCATGAGGAAAGCGGGTGATATCCTTCTTCTCATCCGTTTTGAAGCTATCAGTCCGACGTACATTGTTGAGCGCGAGTGGAATACATTGTTGCGTTTAGCCAAAAGAATGTTTGTGTAGAATATTCGTTAAGACGCAATGCTACACCCAACGAAAAGAGCAACGTTTAATTCTGAAAGTGGTTGCAATGTTGTAATTAACTTGAATTCCTGAACGATTTTTTTGACGTTTGAGTAGTGTTGTTTTCAAAATATTTTCCATTCAATTGATTATATTCGCTTGCTTTATTCCTTTTTGTCATTTAATGGAAACGAAAGTTTGCAAAACAGTGGTTGCAATGTTGTGAGTAACGTGAATTGTTCGACTTTATTTTTTTTTTTACCTGTTCTGTTTTTTTTTATTTGTTACAGTAAATTTATTACATTTGTTTGTTTTCTTCCACTTTTCATTTAACACAAACGGGGGCTGGGATCCACGTGGAGTGCTGGGATCCAAGATCCCGCAGCCCTCCGCCGTGTATCCCAGCACTCCTCGGCCTCGTTCATTGTTGCGATCCCGTCGTGCTGTATTGTTGTAAGAGGACTGAGAGCTTCAAAACGGGTGAGAAGCTGTGCATGCGGTTAGGTGCTATCGCTTGGGATCAGTTGACCGTAGAGAGGTTGTTAGTCACCAACGACTATATATGAATAAGAGGATGAGATGGCGGAGAAAATATAGGCACCCATTCTGACGATATAGTTTACGTTGTAGCTGTTAGGTACATTCCCAGCAATAAAATTCAGTTTCAGTATTGAAAATTTAACTGAAAGTGCTTCAACTTCTTTCGAAAGCACTTAGTCACAAGATCTAAATTCCTTCTGAAGACCACCGAGATACCACCAGCTCTTGTAACACGGTCTTAGCCCGGTTCTCGTAAGGACATCCCCAGGTTACCATGGAGGTCAGTTACAGAAAAAGTTAGCCAGGTTTCCACCTCGAACAAAGGTTGATAGCTAATAACGTGTGGAACTCGCTCATATTTGCAATTAAGCTTCGTGCATTTAAGAGATCACTGAAAATGTTTGTATCGACTGTTGCTGCAGATGTATGATAAGATTATTGGGTAATTAGTAGAAAATGTCCTAGTTACAACTTCAAGTTTTCCTTCCCTGTAAGGCACAGGCAATTTCGTCGTCTAGAACTCACTTACTTCTCACTGTTAGGTGGATACCATCACCAGCGTGTTGGATCCCGTCTTTACATTAAGAGTTGTGTCACTCGGAGTTTAGCCCATCCTCATGATTAATCAGTTCTTCGGAAGAAGGCAACATAGTAGACACCGAATAAATAAATCCTTATTTTATTGCCCGAAAGCGTTTCATCATTTTATTCCCTTCCCTCTCCTTTAGGTGTTGAGTGACATCTTCATATTGTCCCTCTCTCAGAGGCGTCTCTCAAAGAAGTGAGTGCTGTGACCAGGGACGTAAAGGTTTGGGTTAGGGACGTAACCCAAACCTTTACGTCCCTGCTGTGACTAGTCATGGTGCAGTTTCCTGTGCAACCACTGAACGTTGAATAACAGGGTTCGTACCTCCTCACCAAATTCCGGATTTTTTTCACCTTTTTCCCGGCTGAGAAGTTCCATTTTCCATCTTGTCATTTATCAGGCTCAGTGTTCTAATTTTTGCACGTCTTGAAGTATATGCTTGGAAACATACAGAACATATTTCTGCACTGATCAAAAGGCTACGAGGAATAATGCCTAAACTTTATGAGATTAGAAAATGTTTAAATATTGCAAATAGGCAAATTGTTTACAATGCCTGGATTGAACCACATTTTCTTTATGGGATTGAAGTATATGGATTTGCGCCAAATTACTTAATACATAAACTACAAAAAAGTACAAAATAAACTTGTTAAAATACTATTTAAAACTAAAAGTAATACAATAACCACAAATGATTTGTATAATGCTAATGATATTCTGAAAATAATAAATTTAAGAAACTATAGAATTTATTTAAAAATTTTTTCAAAGTCATAAATGGTATTAACCTAAATGAAATAATAAAAAAGAGAAGAAAAACGTTAAACCTTCGACTACCTAAATGGAATAACCTTTTTGGAACAAAAACTATGGATTATTATTTACCCTGCCTCATGAACAAACTACCACTTCATATTATAAAGATTACAAAATTTTCTACCTTAAAAAAGGAACTTAAAAACTGGTTAAGTAAGTGTTAATATTGTTTTACTGGTTTTTTTTTTCTCTTTGTTATAAATTGTTATTTAGCAAACATTGTGATTTTTGGCATGACCTTCGAAAAGAAAGAAATGTTTCTTTTGATTGTAAAATAATTTACTTCTTAAATAATAGCTTTAATTAGAGTATTGGCCAAGTAAGGCATATTGTGTAACCAGGGCATCACTCACAAGTGAATAAATTCACTTCTTGATGTCCTTTAAATGCATGTTGAAAAAAAAAAAAAGAAAAAAACTACATTTCTGCTCTTTTTCATTCTTTTAAAAAAAAATTTAGAATGCTTAAATTAACCACGTTATATGCCTGATATTAAAAAAAACTGGTGAGGCCGTATCAAGTTATAAGTAAGGGATCATTCGCTATCGTTGTTTTCAGAACGAGCGTAACGAAACAAATCGTTAATTTTAAAATAATTAATGTAAAAGTTGTAATATTTCGACGCTGCCAGCAACCAAACCAGCAAAAATCAAGGAAGACCAAGCAAAAGTGACGAATGCAAAAGGAAGAAACTGGAGAACACCGTCAACATTTCCGTGAAATTACGGCACGAGAACAAGTAATTTATTTCCAGTTCTTTCAACCTGAAAAGTGTAGTCAAAAATTGATCTGAAGAAGGCTTTGGGCACGAAGGTGTCTTATGTCCTCTATTATTAAACCTGAAACACAAGTTCGCACATCTACCATTAGGCTGTACAAAACGTTATGATACGAAGTGCCGGAAACAAATTATCAGGCCTTTGTACCATTAGTTTACGGAATTATACGCGATTATTTTTTACTGGCGAAATGTAGACAATGTTTATAAGTGTGAAGTCTTACAGAGTTTGTGCAGTGTTTTTCCAGGCTTTATCACGACCCAACTTCAATTTTTCAAGGCCACATGGGTAGCGATAATTGCACCTCATTTAAAATTTTATCTACAGTATTTTTTTAATGGTCTAGATGTTAATCCTTTTGTTAAAAATTGCTCTGCGTAACAATTTGTTTAAACTGATTTTGACTGAAATTTATTTTATTGTAGGCCGATACTTAGCAAACAGGTAATTGTCTTCCTTCACATCCTAAAACAACAAGGATTTGAAATGTGTCAAGTACACGTTTTTTTCCCACGCAACTGAATCAAACACAAGGCAATTTTAAGCCAAAAACATTTTTTAGGACATTTCCAGCCTTTCTAAATTTGTTCCCTAGAATTCAGGTCTTTTTAAGGCCTGGAATTTTTTTTGCCAAATTTAAGCACTTGCCCATATTTTTCCATATTTTAAAGCCCCTTGCGAGCCCTGCTTTTAAGTCAATTAATGGTAGAAAATATTTGTATAATGAACACTCATTTAATTCCTTGAAAATTACGATTTAAGTAAATTCCAAGTTTTTCCAGCCTGATATTGACCATCTGCCAGAATTCCATGCTTTTGAAGGCCTGGAAAAGGATCTGATTAAATTCCAGATTTTCCCTGTTTTTCCGCTATAGCATACCACTGGAAGAAGCTGAGTAACGATGGCCTGTGTAACATACACCATACCAACACGTTGCAATCTCTATTTTTCATCTGTGGCCTAAACTCGAACCAGCATCAATTGGTCCACCAAATGACCAAATGAGTTATCCAGAATAGATATGTGTCGGCCAGTAAGTTTAGAGCTTTTTTAAGGGCCAAGCGAACCCGTACTATTCCCTTCACACATCGAATATAACGCCCCTATGCTTGCAGCGATGCAGTCTAGCAAAAAAAAATTCTTTTTAAGGTGAATGCATTTTTTTTTTTTTTGTAATACAAACTTTCGCCCTTCGCGTGTCTGTCTTCGCTAGGCATCCTTAGGGCGCGTTTACGCAACAAGTCATTCTCGCTCATCGAATGCTATATTGCTAGTCAACCGTTATTTATTTATGATTAGTTTCCCGTTGCTACTAAATGAATGCGGTAATAGATAACAAATTGTATGTATTATAAATAACAAAACGGATAAAGAACAAAGTGCTACAGTAATTTTAAACATTGCTACAAGATTGTTGCCATTTTACGCTATTACCAAAATTTGCTATTCTCCCTCAACGTCAGCTTCTATAGCAATGATCAAACGTCAGTAGAATAAACAGCTTCTCGCAGCGAGAATTGAAAATCCAACATGGCGTCCATTTCGTGGCCTCCACTTCCAGATCCATTTCACATTGAATCGAAGACAAACCATCGAATACTGGCATAAAAAAAAAAACAGTCTGACGTCTTGTACTGCGGTAAAAATTGTTTTCTTGTTGTCATAAATCGACGCTCAATTGGTGCAAGCATCGTACGCCGTGTCACGACGCACGAGAAGATCTGTGTATGCGTCGTTGTCATGGTTACTAATACGTATAAACAACTCGAAAGCCGCATACTACGGTAAAGGCGAGAAGCAGCCATCAGATTTAGTTGATCAAGTAAAAGCTAGTGAGCGAGAAAACTGTCGTTGCATAAGCGCGGCCTTAACCATCAATAGGCATGTGCCACTTTTTTTTTGCGTATTTCACGTTAGTAACGGTCGCCGCAACTTGACGTCTGCTGGCGCCACTGCCTTCGCCGGAGTACAGATTTAGTTGGAACTCGATATCTATCTTTACATTCTTATCTCTGGCTTTAAACTTTTAACCAGGCGAAATCACGATGTAAACAAAACTGACTGAGAGTAGACTCGTCAAAACTGCTATCTTCGAATAAGGACGACGAACTGGGAGTAGTAATAATACGCTGCCAGACCGTACATTAAAAAAAGTAAATAAGTAAAACCCGTTTTGCTGCTGTTGGAGTTTGAGTGTCCCGATGTGCAATGCGAATCGAATTCCAATGAGTTAAAGATGTTATGTCGAACAGTGGACTATTGGTACATAGCTATTGAGTGTTGATCAACAATATCAAACATAATATCAAATACACAGCCAGAAGTGAATAACTTGCAATGGCCGAAAAATACACTCAGAAAGGCTAGAGGGCATCATATCGAGCCTTCCACTAGTTGCAAGAGCTTCGACCACCCAGCCGGGTGGCGCGTTCCATCTTTGGATGACACGACAAGGTGGTACAGCGTTTTAGGTTGGGTCATGGCCACTAAACTAACTGGCCCGCTTTACAACGAGATTAGGGGGGGGGGGGGGGCGCAGACAAAATGGCCGCCATTGGTTTATTTCGTCGAAGTCTGTTCTTCGAGGTAGTAACTTTGTACGGACATGTTTTACACGACATTTATTGGCGGTTTTCGAAATAATAATTTAAATTTTTACGTAGATTTTGATGGCAAATTTTTTATTATTTATAACAGTATTTTTAAATGGTGTTTAAAAATATCACTCAGCCACAGTTAAGCTATTTCACTGCGTTTGCGAAAAAAAGCAACACGTTCGTTGGCAGTTTGACAAAATGCGGCAACTCAATCGCATCAGCGGCACTTTCGACGGCCATATTGCCAACCCAGTCTCGTGATGGGGATGTTTTTAAAGTCAGCGGCTTGCGAGTCGCTTGGCCGCGGGGAACGCTTTCCCATTGAAATAACAAACGGGCAGCGTTTCCGCTTACAAGCGAGTCGCAAGCCGCTGACTTTAAAAACTCCCCTAATGCTATTTTTCATTCAAAATCCGGCCAGTACTGTAGATAGCCCAGGTTGGGCACTCAAGTTTTCATCGAGTTATTCAAGTCCTAGGCCTAAAATCAGAAACTACGCTAAATCTGCGCCGATTACGGTTTTTAAAATTAATTTTCAGTACATCCGCTACGAACCTTATTCATCTCGAGTAACCTCACTCACTCATGCAAACACATATTTATTAAAAATTATAAAAGCAACCAAATTAAACTAGGAATCAATCACATAGTGCCGATACACAGTGGCACCTTCAAAATTGACTGAAGAGCCACAGAAAAGAAACGCAGACGATGCGACGGAGGAGCCACAGAAAATGATCGCAGAAGATGCGGCTGAAGAGCCACAAAAACATGAACGGATAAGATGCGGC
>JAHWFP010263627.1:0-11128 GCA_023313725.1 Lithobius niger | reverse complement strand
ACACGACCTTTAACTCCGTGCGTAGCCAATAATCGGAGTTTCAATTTATTTACCATCGATTTTTTCCTCTGCCCAATAAGCGCGACTCTCACTAAAACATAATTGCAGCAGGAAATGATCCACATCTTACCAACGACATATTTGATACGTTAACTACGTACACATGTTTTGCAAACGTGAAGTAATTTAGGGCAACATACTCTCCGGTAAAAGTAACACGTTACGAAAATTATGACCAATCATCAAAACATAAATACTGGAAAACCCCTGTATTTTACAGTTTTGTCGGCCTGTATCCTGGCTTCATAATTATACCGAGTCACGCGAGGCAAATTATCGGTTCTTCACGAAATTATATAGCCGTTCGGAATACAGAACTCCTGAAAGTTTGCAATTCGATTAATTTGTGAGACAGTGGGATGCAACATAAAATCAAAACAGCAAACGTAATTTAATTTTCGGTCTTATCTGCTGACCTTGGTCAAAATAAAAATATAACAATTACATTTAAAAAAAAAGTGTGCTACTCAAAAGACTGTGCTCGCTGGTGATCCACCATCCTGGAATAATCAAGCAGACGACCACTGACTTTACACGTTGTTGCTGTCACTGTAAACAAGGTTTAAGGTCAGTGGTCGTCTAACTGATTATTCCAAGATGGTGGATCAACAGTGAGCTGACTCTGTGTCAAGCTCCGTGTTATATGTATTTGTTAGAATTTTATTGTGACCAAGGTCAGCAGATATGACCGAAAATCGAAATTACACGTTTGCTGTTTTTATGCACCTGCCAGGAGGTGACTTTATTTCTTCTCCTGAAAGCTACCAGGTTAGCATTAAGGTTAATTAATTTGCAATATTTTGCTTTATTCATTAAGTTTTAGGTATATGGTTAATTTTTTTTCCTGGATGGTCGGTGCATGCATTATATGGTTGGTTTAAAAATAAGTCCAGTACCGGTTTTAGTCTCTGTATAGCCGAAACGGTTAAGAAGCCTTGCCGTTCGTCTGACCGTCCGTCTATCGCATTTTCTATACCATGCGCAATGGTTGTTTGCCGTGACGTCACCATGAGTAAGCCAATGACGAACGAGAACAACGGCTGTTTGGCCATCTGATTGGACTATCCCAGTCACGTGATGTGCACGTCACAGCAAACAGCCATGGCGCGTGGTATAACTTCAGAACGGTACGAGATAGAGATAAACGGTTTCCACCATTAGACACGGAGACTAAAAATGATCGAAAAATACGGCAAATTTAATACATTGTTACTTCCTTATAGCTGATACGCTTTCTGGACGTAACTCAATGGAATTATTACATTTGATTGTCGCATTTAAACACAGGAAACCACGCAACCGTTTAAACAAAAGGAATTCGTTAACGACACGGATAAGTAGGGCTACTCTCGACCAATTTTACCCGGTTAACTGCTACTTACGAAATTAAAACGTCTAGTAAAAGACATTAGGCCTAAAAGCTGAAAATTAGACCCTTCAATCACGTTGCCACGACATCCTCAAATCTCCACACCGTGTTGCAGTAATGAATAAGCGTACTCTAGAACCCATGCAACTCTCCGTTACGAAATTAAAACGGCAGGTAAAAATTCGGCCTAAAACCTAACAATTACGCTTAAAATATAAAACTAGGCTTAAAAGCTAACACATTTTTAACCGGCAATTGTGATGGTTACTACTTTTAGATTATATAATAGAGAGTGCTGTTGCATCGCGTGATAGAGGTGCGCGCCTCAACATCTTCGAAAGTGGCGGAAGTGTACACCCTAGACTTTTTTGATAGATTACAGCGCCATCATTGCAATGTGCTATAACTTAAACAGTGATTGAAAGCACTAGACCCTTTTGCAGTTTGCTGCCTCATAAATACAACGCCTACAGGCCAAGCCCTCCAACCTCCAGTCGCGACAAACGGACAACACGGACCCAATAAAGGGACGGTCAGCAGTGTGCAAGCAATGCTTTGTGATGAATGTCAACATTCGCGCCGACTTCTTCTGCCAACTTCGATCCCAATAGTTGGGCACCGTCGACCTTCGGGGTCTCTGACATCCGCTGAATAAACATTTGGCCCCTTCCCACGCACAGGTTGCCTCGGTACAAGAGGAGAATCTCCTCCAAACCCCAGCCTGGACTCCGGAGGAGACTTGCATGCAAGCAAAATCGGATGGCCAAGTTCGTGAGTAGGTAGCCCTTCGTAGAACCACGCCGAAGAGCCAGGTCGTTCGGGCGTGTGGAAACCAAGGCCAACTGAGATTGAAGCTGCGTTTTTCGATCAGCTAGAAACAGTTTAGTGAGAAACGCAGCTTGAATCACAGCTGGCCTTCCTGGAAACACATGTAACAGAGAAGGCGAAAGTAGAAAAGGTGCACTCGAATCTCCACTTTTATCTAGAGCCACTATCAGCATCAGAAGTAAGTACGAAAAAGTCCTTCATGAAGAAGAAGAATAGCTTAAATACTACAGGATTAACAAATATTGGACAATAAATTAAAAGTTCCACTGGAAGTAACCTAAAACTAGGGCCGTCATCAGTTCCACTATCAACATAATGGAGCAGTATCCGCTTTCTTTGCTGTTTGGCTGTCAATCGGATCGGATTGGATTTGACTTGTAATTTTTAAACAATAAGAGACAGCTGCTTGGGGTTTGGGCCATTGGAAAGGTGGTGAAAAAACCGTCCAAATCGGTCGACGAAAAGTGAAAATATCTTGAATTTGGTTTATTACCGTCTAACGCCGCCTGTTTATCATCAACAATCAATCTTTTAACAGTCTGATGCCTTGAACAATTAGAAACGGCTTCGCGTCTCGTTGTTGTTTTGATTTTGACTCTTGCTATTGGTTCATTTTGTCACCCTGATGGTTCCTCAACCCCATGTCCGATTCCGGATTTTTCTTTTGATAAATCTTGTCCGGACTCCCGTGCTACTTACTGCATGCAAAGTTTGGTTTGGATAGTCCGTGTGGTTTTCGCGTGATGCGCGGTCTAAGATTACATTGGAGTGTCTTCATAGCGGAACGACGCTCCTATGAGAGGAATCCCTTACATTAACACGACTTTTAACAATTTACAGGAAAAATTTTAAAATATCGCTCAATTTAATAAATTAAAATTTGAGCTAAAAAAATCATTTTATAAACAACAAATAATGTAAGTAATTTACTCCAAAACGAATTTGTATAGAAATAGTGAATTGGGCGGGGACATTCTTATATCTGCTATATACTTTTTTTTGTGTTCTATAGTGGAAGCGTCGTATGATTCTTACTGATTATCTTCCAGTTTATTGAATTTGAAAAAAAAAAATGAATATGATTGCAACTGCAGTGAGCACAAATAAGCATGTCAAATGCTTCGTGCTCTCGTAAAATATTTAAATTAAACTTTAAAAAAAATTTATTCAGTTACGGCCCGAAGTTCTAACAGAACTTGTGTGTGCCAAATTACAAAAGTAATTTAACACATAATAAAACAAATAAGCACTATCGCAATAAACACAAAAAAATACAGAGATTAAAAAGATAAAATCAATCATATTAATTGCAAAATCGTGCAAAATCCAACGACAAAGTAATGAATGGAGAAGTAAGTTATAAAAAATACGGACAGCTAAATAAATATAAATAAGTAAATTAAAAAAAAATAATGAACAAAGACAATTTTTTGACTTTCCGAACTGAGAGACAATTCCAAAATCGAGTAAGTATGTCCACCTCAAATGACGAAACGAAAATGAAAAAAGCATACTCTCAAATCACAACAGCTGAGGCTCGTGTCTTGGTGTGAGGCGAGTAAGTGAACAAAAACAAAAGAGCTGGCACTTCTGCCAGAGAAAACAAAAATTTGGCTCCAACCATAGCATCAAAATCAAGAAGAAAATACAGAAAAAAATCTATGAATATGAAGTGAAAACAAATTATCAATCCTCATAGAAAAACTGTAGGAAAGTAATCCAAACAAAATTTAGTCTAAACTTAACAAAAAACTTGCGCAAAACGAAAAATAAAATCAAAGGTTTCAAAACATCGAACGTTTGCAACGATGAAAACGAAACGTTCAGCTCACAATACTGAACAAGCTTTTTTAAGCTATAGCTGTTTCTATTAAAGGCCGGTTACCACCAAATTAGCATTGCAGCATTTCCGAGAATCCGCATAGCAAAACTTTTAAACGCAACAAAAAAGCCACGTGACTTCTTAATTATTGAGTAAGAATCTGGTACGCCCTCGTGCACCTGGAAACAAGCTATAAAGATTAACGATATTAGTGTCACTCGATGGCGCCAGGGGATTTTCTTTATATTTTTCCGTGGCGCCATCTACTGACATCAGTATCGATAATCTTTATAGCTTGCTTCCAGGTGCACGAGGGCGTACCAAATTTTCACTCAATAATTAAGGAGTCACGTGGCTTGTTTGTAGCGTTTTAAAGTTTTGCTTTGTGCATTCCTTTGCTTACGGCGAGAGAGAACTCGATAGGCCTACATGCTGCAATGCTAATTTGGTGGTAACCGGCCTTCAATCAACCATCCAAAAAGATGTTTCTGCAATGTGTGCAAATAAGTTGTTTCTTTAGTCATTGTAGGTAACTTGTGAAATTTGCCGCCAAAATAGAAATTGGATTTATGATTCGTTCTTTTGAAAATTTTGGTCACGCAACGTATAATAGGAATTTATTCGTTCTTCACAATGCACGTAGAAAGGTATGCTCTGTTTTTTTTATTTTTTATTATTTACTAAAGTATCGTTAAGAGAGACAATTTGCCTTAATAAAAAATAAACAACGACAACCACCAACCCTTAAAATAGTATTCGGTATGTTTACCCTAACTCCAGGACCAGCACAAGCCTCTATAGCTATCTGCAAAGCGTCAACTTTATTCACCTCTAATAAATACAGATACAAACCTATTTACTTGCCTTTTGGGATTGCCTTTTCGAAGGTCGTGGGTTCGGTTCCCCGCTCAGGCAGTCTGACACATAAGTCCAAAAGGCAACGTAAATAGGTTTGCATCTGTATTTATTTAACTCTTGTTGAGCCTTTGACTTTCCGTCTTTCATTCACCTAACTATAGTCTGGTCCACATTATGTTTGCAGGAAAATGACTGCGACGCCTCGTTACCTTGCACTAAGAGTGCAAAAACATGTGGATATCACACTTGTAGACTCTGCACAGTTACTGTAAGACTTTACGAGTGCGATATTTACGTGTGTTTGTGCACGTATAGTGCAAGGAAACGTGGCGTCATACACTCAGTTTCCTGCAAACATAATGCGGAACAGACTATAGAGCAATGACATTTGCCGCCGTATTGGCACCAGTATGGGTTTTGGAGGGCGTAACTACAAGGTGCACTACATAAAAATGGAGGGAAAACAACGGAAGAGCGGATTTCTTAGGCTTAAAATAACGTTGTTTTCTACAACAACAAAAATCGCGCGTTTTAGGTCTAAGATATCACTCTTAACAGCATCGGCTTCAGTATAACGCCCTTCTGTTTCTCCCTGCAGTGCCCCTTGCAGCTAACTCATTAAGGCTGCAGCATAGAGTTATATACAATAATACTACGTCGTGTCACTGCTCTATATAGCTGAAAATCCGTCAAAAATGACGGGCCCTCGTTTTAGCGGATTGAATTGACAAAATAACCAACTTTGTCACTGTTACTTTTTGCCTTCAACTTTGGGAGCGTTACTGTTGCTGGGCTTCAACTAGGATACCGTTACTTGCTTTTGTGGCTCCGTCGTACGACTGATTGTATAGATTGTTGTAGAAACGGATTTCTTTTAGTTCATTCTTCAACACTTTAATTTTTTTGCAACCGACGTTTCATAGTAGAGTGAAGATGAGTATTGGCTTTTCGCAACACATCATTTTCATGGCGTGATTGCCCATTTTCAATTGTGAGGCCTTGGACTTGAATGCGCAATGCTTGGTCGTTGCCCAACGCACCATTTTCTGATTCCAGTACTTGAATTTGCAGTATCAGACCTTCTGTAGAGGTTTGGGGGAGTGTTCGACCCTAACGTGATATAACTAAGGTGTGGGGGATGGTTTAATGTAGGAAACTCAATAATTAATAAGACATATTTGGTTGGGTTCTATATTTGATGGTCAATGTAAGATTTTGTGCATGAGCTCAGCCTGCCACGACTTTACCACACAAGCTATAAATAATTACTGATGTGATGGATGGTGATAAATGAATCAGAAGGACATGATGACTTAAGTGAGGAGGACTGGGGAAATTGGGGAAGAATAATAATATTTTCTAGTTAAGTTGCCAAATGTTACTTACTGTCGTGGAGAACTGAGATGGAATGGGGCTTGGAATGCATTATTATTGTGATTACCTAATACTAACAATACGTTGGCTCGGCAATGCACATGCTTTACAATTGATGCGATTTCGGAATACATTGTAGTGTAAGAATACAGTAAGTGAGTGTAACAATAGAGGCAGAGCACACTTAAGATCGTCATCCAAGCTCAGCTCAAGGGAATCAAGATGCTGGGTCATCAGTCCCAGCATCAGGTCGTCCAATATTGACGTTGGTAGTAGCTGAGGCTGGATGAGACACTACACTTCTACCAGCTTACGTAATACGTAGTTAAAGACAACATTAAACACTTCTTTGCACAAATCACCAGTGAAACGACGTAACAGTACAATTGCCAAGTTCCACCCACAGTTTGATAACTTTTCTTCCCGGCTGTGCTGACATCTATCTATGCAAAGCGACGACAGATGGCGTTGACGTACGTGTTATAAAGAAGACGTAATATTTTGTTTGTTACCGATTGTTACAGGGCATGTACGACACCCTTCACATTGCCAGCCGCTACCCCCAAGAAAGAACTCGATCGTCCTCTTTCGTTACTCCGCTGACAGATGGCGTATTCACTGTGGCGCTGTTGCTGTTGCTGGCATATGTATGACTAGCAGTCGTACCCGGCTGCTCTCAGGGATTTGTTTGACCCGTGGTTGTTTCCCAGTATTTGCTCGGTGCTGCCTGATCGTTCTCTGCAACAGTCGATTTTTGTTTGTGCAATACTCCCCCTTTCCGTCAATCCTCTCCCTCCCCTCCTCCTTTTATCCCGTCCTCTCCCTCTCCTCTTGGTTTCCTTCCCTTTCTCCTCTTTGCTATACGTAGTTGAACACGTACCCGGCTCCCGGCTCCCGTGCAAACACACACGCACGTTTTCCGGGGGTCGTTGCGGTTGCTTCATTTCTGCTATGAGACTTTGGTTTATAATGTAAGATCATAGTATCATCATGATGATGGAAGAATTTATTTTCGTGAAATTAGCTAGTAATACCTAGTAATCAGGCGAATATTAACGTTATTCACACCTTCTTTTAACAAGAAAGGGGTTAAGCTATGTCACTAATAGTGACTTTTATGTTATCAGACCACCAGATCAAACGAAGTTTCTTCCTTTTCTGTCGCTTGTTATTTATCCTCAGATGCCTGCCATCAGCCCAACTGCCTGGCTGTAAAAGACGCAAGTGTCTAACAATCGCCATGCTCAGACATATTTTATCAGGAGAGTTCAGCCTACCAACAATAGCGCTGATATTGAACGATCTCCCTCAAGCTGCCTAAAAAAAATGGCTTGATCTCTTGAGTAGGCGAAAGTTGTTTCATGCGCCGACCTTTACCGATCTTGCTGTGTTTGCCGATATTCGGCTCGATTGCTCGGGATCGGTGCAGCTTTAACGCAACAACAATAAAAATTAAGTAAACTTTTGTAAAATGTATTGTTTAGCAGACGAATTAAGCAGTGCGCCACGAAACAAGAAAATACGCCCAAGTCCCAAGAGTTGTGAAGGGTCGGGGCCCCCCCCAAAAAAAAAATGCGCAACACAGCCGTAAGATCGAATTCGTGACCGACCATGGTCCTTCAACGAATTAGTCCAAAATTCGTCTAATGAGGCGAAAAAGATTTATAACAACGAATTTATCGTTTAGTAATGAAAAGTGTTGAAGTTCAGTTTTTTTTAATAATCAGTGCAGTCGTCGCTCATTGCAGGGCACATGTTTCACTTTATTGCTCGAGATTGGGTTAATTTGTACACTACTCTGCCCTCTCACGTAGGTAGTTGTCCCCTCCCTGTCACGAAGATACCGGAACACGCATGCATCTTTACCCTAATCTGGCTTCAAAGGATGCTAAAAAGAAGGCAAAAATGCCACCCATCGGGAAGGACCCAGGTTATTTCTTCCGTTTGGTGTGTACAACACCGAGCACAAGACCGCATTGGCTCCAACCACCCTCGAAATTTCAATACCGTACAGGGGATTCTTAGAATTCGTTATCAACGACCAGGCAGCTTGGAGTCTGAAGAGGATTTGTTGTGTTGGAAGGAAAAAGTAGGCTTAAGAGGTTGGTGCGTACCACGCAGCATGGTGTTTGGACTCGAGAGGGTTCGGGTTTTCGAGGGGTGAAATAAGCGGTGAAGAAGTGAGAAATCAAAATTTTGTTGGCACCCGACGCCGTGGGAATGAGTGGGAAAAATTTGAAACTTTTAAAATTGTAAAACTGGCTCACGTTGAGCATTGGTTCCTCTATCGGTAGCTGGAAGGATACGGACGTTAAATTTGACTAGCCATATCGTTCGTATCACTAACTCCATTGGCGTCGATCCATCATTCGTGTAATTTCTCAGTGCGCGAGCGGCCTAAGAGAATGACTCGATGCGTTTTGAATATTGCCTGGTTTGCCTAATACCGCAGGTGCACCTTGCAGACACAATGAGTTTAAGTGAGTACATAATACTCATCTCAAACATGGCGGCAAGTTACCTTCGATTGGGAAGCGTGGTAAACTTGACACACTTCACCTGTCAAGTTAGTGTCGTTACGTATATTGAAAGCGATGTTGAGAATTTAAAACGAAAACAAACAAAACAACGGTTAACTGTGCAAACTGGGCTGTAAAAGCGAGGGAAAAGCATGTTGGTTCTTGAAATTGTAAAAGTGACAGCTGAAACGACGGGAAGAGACGTTTCCATCTGGTATACCATTCTTCTCGGTTGTATTCGAAAATCAAGATTTTGCGAATGCGTGAAACGTTATCCAGCAGAGCAGCGACAATAGAACCCGTCTGGTGACGAGCCTAAGCATCTGGAGCCAGTATTAGAGGTATCTGCAAGGTGCACATGGAAGCAAAAAACAAAACGACGATTTTAAAGGTACATTCCTCCCAGCGCCATTTTTCTTGATCTAACACATCAAGTACGGCCCCGAAGTTGTATTTACTTACATTAGTCAATCCCTTGCTAAAAATCCGTTTTAAAATGTGGCGTCTAGCAGATTTCCTGTTGAATATTGGGAACTAATTTTAATAGCATCGTGCAATTATATTATTCTTTGCGCGTTTTTAATAACATTGATGTTTCTTGGTGTGCGTGCGTGTAATAATTTTTAATCATTTGCTAATAATTACCATGAAATCAAAAATCTAAAGAACTAATGCAGTTAAAATTTAAATTATTTATGCCAATAGATAGCCGAAGAAAAATTATAAGATACTTACCTAAAACATTATAAAGTGTGATGGTAAAATAGGAAAATCATTCCAGTCTGCGACGACCTAGTTTTGTGTTAATGCTGTTTCGTCTACTACGCCCAAAGCTAACTGAGATAGTTGCCTATTTTAGTTGGCCTTAGCTGGCCTTGTATTACTTACGCAGAGTCTCGCAAAATGGCGCGATGGTAACATATGTGGATGGCGAACTGTGTGTGGCTGTTACGGCAGGCGGAGTGTACTTTTAAGATAACCGATGCTGCGATAGTCGATTTCTTAGGCCAAAACGTTATTTTGTCCAATCCGTTACGCTGCAAGACATATTATGCTTTTAAATCAGAAAAAAAAAAGAGATTCCACTTGATGACAATTGCAGCAGCCGATTACAAACCCCCAAAAATGAGTATTTATTACGTCCAAGCAATTCATTTTTATACTTGTAACCCTTCCAAGGCCAGTTCTCTATTATTGAGCAGCAACATAGGATGTCCCAGAACATCCCAGGACTTCCATTGTGTGCCCAATTCAATGAGAGCACTGTAACTTTCCACCTCAGCTGGCCTTGTTACTGTCACTTAACATTTCAATGGCAACAACAAATGGCATCCGTGCTAAGATTTTTTTGCTAATTTTTCCGTCCCATCGCAGGTTGTTTATCATTGCTGCTGGAAGAAGTTGAGACAGGAAAATGTCAACTGTAACTTTTTGTTTCAAAACAGTTTAACCAGGGTCACGAAGCCCACATTTAAAAATAAATACGTCATTTAAAATATGTGTACTGCTGAGGCCTCAAAATTACAGACTTAGCATCCCGGAAGCCCGGACTTGGAAGCCCGGATCTTTCCATTCTGGTTCTCCACAACGAATCTGCTTTTCACTGACTTAATTATTGCTTTTCGCGTGCCCAAGCATCGTTGCACCGGAAGCATCGTGCATCGGAAGCATCGTGCATCGGAAGTTGCTGACAGCGCATGGCTGCACGTTTCTTATGTGCCTGAATTGTTGCCCTAATGATGAGCCCTCCTAACATACCATACGTATTATTATGTAGATCATTAACAGAACCGCTATGGCTCAAACATGTCAGCAGTTGACTTATACCAAGAGTTTTTCACCTGAGAAACGGCCAGTTACAGATAACACCTGGCATTGTATGGAAACCCTTAGTTTGAGAAATAGGTTCAGAAGCTCCGGTAATGATTTAAATAAATACAGACGCAAACCTATTTACGTTGTCTTTTGGACTTATATGGCGGACTGCCTGAGCGGGGAATCGAACCCATGACCTTTGAGACCAAAGCCGATGTCCTACTGGTAATGATTTTGTTAAGCAAGCCGTTAGGCCTTATTCATAGATCGAATTTCTTAGTTCAGCTGCAAAATGACACGCACGTCTCTATGGCGTCGCTGTATATATCCGTTGTAATTTTTCTAGCAATGCCTATTCAGCCAACAAGCAGAAGGATTAGGACATTACTCTAAAACACCTTCGCACAAACACAGACAGTTAAACGTTCATTCAGAAGTGATGGATGTTACCATTCAGTCTTTCACAGCTGGGAACTTTTAACT
>JAHWFP010263622.1:0-13792 GCA_023313725.1 Lithobius niger | reverse complement strand
GATTGTTGAGAGATTTTTTGCTAATAAAATTGAAATGTTCTTCAACATTAATATAAACTGTTAAATGAAAAACAATTTGGTTTTCAAAAAGGTAAAGGAACCGCAGATGCCATTTTTTACATTAATAATCATATTTGTCGGGCTTTGAATGAAGGTAAATTTGTTAGTGCCATACTCATTGACCTGCACAAGGCGTTTGATACTATAAATAAAGATTTACACAAAGAAAAACTTCACAAATTTGGAAATCGTGGTAAAATTCAGAATATTGTTATTAGTTATCTTACTGATAGACTTTGCGTGGTGAAAATTGAAGATTGCGTTGGTGACTGGAAGAAGGTCGAATATGGTGTTCCTCAGGGCTCGATTCTGGGCCCTATCTTATTTTTAATTTACCTTAACGACATCAACGACTTAAAGTGGAACACCTACATCTCCTTATATGCTGACGATATCCTCCTTCTTTCTATAAACTCTGATAAGGATACTATGGTTAGTAACTTACAAAATGATTTTGATATGGTTCATAATTACCTTATTGCAAATGAACTCTACTTAAATTCTGATAAAACTTGTGTCCTTCCTATCACCACTTCGCTTATGACCCTTGAAAATGTGGATATTAAACTACATCATAGTGATTGCACCAATGTCAAAGATTCAATACGATGTAAGTGTAAAAGTCTAAACACGGTTAAAAAAAACTAAATACCTTGGTATTGAGATTGACAGTAATTGGAAGTTTACGAACCATGTAAATACCATTGTCAACAAAATCAGAAAAATTCTTCCTGGCCTTTACAAAATCAGACAAATTCTTAGTACACAAAACAAAAGACTTATTTTCAACACTTGTATTTTATCTTTGATTAGATATGCTTGCCCAGTTTTTGGTTATACATCGTCTGGAAATGTGAATCGTCTTCAGAAAATTCTAAATTCTAATTGATAATGAACTGATTATGATTACACTTAAACAGATTTCGGATTTCACAGTAATTTCAAAATTTTACTTTAACAAAGCTTTTCACATTCCTGTTAAAAGAGAGATCCGAAATAATAACAACTGGTTGATAACTCCTCCCTTTAGAAACTCTTATGGAAAAAGAACCATGAATTTCATTGTTCCTACAATTCTAAATAAACTACCTAAAAATCTTAGAAACATAAACAGTCTTTGGAAACTGAAAAAGGAAATTAAAAACTGGATGTTCAATAGAGAGTCAATGTGACTTGTTGATTTCTTCGTGCTGATGTACGATAATATTTGTTTATTTTTAACATTTTTTAATTTTTTTATTTTTTTTATTGAAGTACTGTATTTAATTTTTTATTAATGTTTGTTAAAATACACATCGCTATCTGGTGTTTTACACTGAACTGCTGCTGTTATCCGGCACATACAGTTGTATGGACTCGTGCCCTGATGTACACATACTTAAATAAATTATTATTATTATTATTATTATTATTATTATTATTATTATAAAAGGGTACCCGTACTGATCACACCAACTACCGACCAATTGCTTTACTGCCTTCAATTAATAAGATTGTTGAAAGATTTTTTACCAATAAAATCGAAAACTTTTTTCTTAAATACAAACTTTTTAACATCAGGCAATTTGGCTTCCAAAAAGGTAAGGGGACCACGGACGCGCACCTTTACATTAACAACCACATTTGTCGTGCTCTAAATGAGGGCAAATTCGTCAGTGCTATCCTCATTGATCTTCAGAAAGCCTTTGATACGCTAAATTTTGACATTCTAAAGACAAAACTTAGCAAATACGGAATCCATGGAAAAATTCAAAACATTCTTTTGAGCTACCTTACTGACAGAACTTCTAGTGTGAAAATTGACGATTGTCTCAGTGAATGGACAGAGATTAAATATGGTGTCCCTCAGGGTTCGATTCTGGGCCCTATCCTCTTTCTGATTTACCTAAACGATATAAATGATTTCAATTGGAACACTTATCTTACTCTCTTTGCTGATGACATCTTCCTACTGTCTATAAATGTAGACAAAGATACAATGATTTGTAATATGCAAACCGATTTCAACTTAATTAACGAATATCTTTTTGAAAATGAACTTTATATTAATGCAGATAAAACATGTGTTCTTCCCTTTTCTACTTCACATATGACTTTAGAAAATTTTGACATTAAATTGCACCACCCTAACTGCAATTTTACTGAAATTAGTAGGACCTGTACCTGCCTAAGCCTAAATATTGTTAAACAAGCTAAATACCTTGGTATTGTGATTGACAGAAACTGGAAATTTTATGACCACATCAATGACTTAATCACCAAGGTCAGGCAGTTCCTTCCTGGTCTTTATAAAATCAGGAATATTTTGGATGAACATAACAAAAGACTTATTTACAATACCTGCATACTTTCTCTTGTCAGATACGCATGCCCTATTTTTGCTTATACATCTTCTGGATACACTGCCCGTCTTCAAAAAATACTAAATAAAGCTTGTAAGATTCTTTTCAGAGATATTAACTCCACACAAAAAACATCAGATCTTCTTCAAGAGAAATCACTGATGACCTTTAGGCAAATTTCAGATTTTACAGTAATTACACAAAATTACTTTAACAAAGATTACAACATACCTGTGAAGAGAGCGATCAGGAACAATAATAATTGGCTGACCGTACCTTCCTTCAGGAACTCTTACGGAACGAGAACCATGAACTTCATTTCACCCTCTTTACTAAACAAACTCCCCATAAACTTACGCGAAATTAGGAATAAATTTCGATTGAAAAAAGAATTAAAAATGTGGATGTTTTTAAAGAAATAAAGCTCCTGTTTTAACCTATGATTCTATTTACGATAGCATCTTTTTTTTTTACTACTCTTTGCATTGTACTTTTTATAACAATTGACACCTGTTATCCTTATATAAAAACTTGAAAATGTATTTTAAACAACACATCTGTTACCTATATTCTATAATTATTTTTTTTTGTTAAATGGCACATACAGTCTGCGGACTCGGGCCTTAAGATGTAAACCTTACGAATAAATTATTATTATTCTATTCTATTATTATTATTATTATTATTATTATTATCTTATTTATTGCAAGATGGCAGCTGGGTGGTGGCTGATGGAAAGTGGCTGGAGAATGGTGAGAAATATGTAGGTAAGAAAGAAGAGCTGAGTTCAGAAAAAGTGATAATTGGCAACATAAGGAACTAAAGAGGACTTGTACAAATTTTGGTGAGTCTGCAACTAAAGGAAAAGTGGTGATTTGAAGAAAAATATTGAGGCAGATCAATGTGTAGTGTAACAGAGAAAAAGTTCCCAAGAAAAAATTTAGTGCGTTCGTTTTGGGTTTGAAAATACACAAAAGTTTACAGCTATAGATTAACAGTTTCAACCCGGATGAAAACTAAATGAACTGGAATGAAACTTTTTGCACTAAAAGGAAACTACATCTTTAAAAAATTAAAACTAACAACAGAATCATGTCAAGATGCCAAGATTGTGAAAACAAATTAGGAAATCAAGGTGACTGGGTGGTATGTGGACAATGTAAGTCAAAATTGTGTTATAAATGTGCTGGACTTAAACAAAATACATGGAAAACAATGAATGATACAAAGAAATTGGAATGGAAATGTAAAACTAGATGCAGAAAAACGAGAACGGAGTCAGAAACCAATGAGGAAAAGAACACAGAAAGGCAAGAGAGAGTTTCTGATGAGGAAAATGGAAAAAAAGAAGATAATGAAATAGAAGAAACAGAACATGAAAGAAGACAGTACAGAATAAGAATGGAAAAAAAGATGGACTTAAAACACAAAGAACAAAAGAACAAACTGGAAGAATAGATAAAATCTTTAGAGTTTGTGACGAAAGAAACAGAAGATCTTAAACAAGAAAATACTGACATGAAAAAAAAATTACAAGAAATGGAAACGAAAATACAAGAACTAAAAAATACAGGTGAAAAAACTAAAATGCTTGAAAAAAAGATGAATACAATGTTCCGTGAAACAAAAGATAAAGAACAATATGACAGGAACAGAAATTTGGAAATTAGTCAAATGGATTGGCCGCAAAATGAAAACATGGAAGATACATTACGTGAACTGGCAAAAAACTTTAACGTAGCTCACAATGATGATGAAATAGAGGCAGCACACCGTATCCCAAACAGGGACAAGAACAAACCAAGTGTGATAATTGTACAATTTAAACATAGACAGAGCAGAGACAAGTGGCTGGAGCAAGAAAAAGGATTGTCACTAATGATAATATGTTACGAAATGGAAACAGAAAGAGGATCTACCTTAATGAGAATATGACACCCTATACAAAACAATTATTCTGGAAAACAAGGAATTTTGCAAACGACAATAACTTTAAATATGTATGGTTTAGAAACGGAAAGATTATGATGCGAAAAGATGGTGATACACAAGAAGTGAACGTAATACATGAAGAAGATGATCTGTTGAAACTAGTTGAACAATAGAATTCATTAATTATATCTTTCAGAAGAAAGAGGAAATTGGTAAAAAAATGAAACAGGACATTGAAAATAGTGAAAATGTAAAAGTGATACATATCAACATTAGAAGTCTTAGAAAACATTGGGATATTTTTGTTCATCTTTTAGATGAAATCAATGTTGAATGGGATATTATAATACTAACGGAAATTAATATAAAAAAGGAGGAAGTATACCTATACAAATTAAGTAATTATGGAAATTATACATTGACCAGAGAATCAACAAATAGAGGTGGTGGTATGATGATTTTCACAAAAAATAATCTGGAAGTGGAATGCCTTGAACTTAAAATTGATGATAATAATGTGATGGAAATTAAAATTAAAGAAAATAATATACCAAAAACCCAAATCATAGCTATTTATAGAAGACCTATAAGCAATAAAACTATATTTATTAACAAACTAAAAGATATAATAAAAAGTAATAAAGTGGTTTGGGAAAACCATATAGTTATAGGAGATATTAATATTGACATATTAGAAAAAGAAAATGGAAATGAGGACAATTATGATCAAAATACAATTGATAAATATGAAAACACATTAGCATTATTAGGCTATCAGTGTCAAATTAACTCGCCAACAAGAGAAGAAATAATAAATAAAAATGGCAGAAACATACTACAACAATCATGTATAGATCATGTATTCATAAAGAAAAAAAGTGGAAATGCAAAAGGCGGAATACTAACTGAAAAAATTGCAGATCATTATATTACTATGGCTTGGATTTGGAATAAAAAAATAATAAATAATAATAGAAATAAAAATGGTAATAATAGTACATTTTATTGGAAATACGATGATAAAAAAATAGAACAAGAAATGAATCAAATAAATTGGAATATGTTGGATGATAACCAAGAACCAAATGAAATTTACACTGAAATTATTGAACGGATTAATAATATATATGAAAAAAACAAAAAACTAATGAAAATTAAACATAAAATACAGAAAATAAATAAAAGAAAAGAATGGATAACAAATGAATTATTACAAAAAATAGAACATAAAAATAAGTTATGGAACAGAATTTAAAAAAATAAAGGAGATGTAAATAAAGTATTAATGGAGGAATATAAAAGAGAAAAAATGAACGTAAATAAACTTATAAAATCATGTAAAAATGATTTCTATACAAATAAACTGGATAGCTTAAATAAAAATAAAAAAAATAAAAAAAACGGTGTGGGACGTCATAAAGGAATTAGAAGGCAAAGAAACAAAAAAAAATATTGATGAATAAATAAAAGCAACATTTAAAGATAAAAATATTATTGAAATTGTGAATGAATTTAATGAAAACTTTGGAAAACAAATATCGATTCTAAAGAAAGAAAATGAAACCGCGAATAAAGAATATAAAAAAGGGCAATTCTCCAAAAATATAAAAAAAGCAATTCAAGAAAAAAAACAAAGTAACATTAGATCAATGGTAATAGAAGATGCTAATAATATAGAAATTATAAACATTATAAAACAATTGAATAACACATGGGCAGTAGGTGTAGATAATATACACACACATCATATCAAAAATACTAAAGAGAATACATTAACAGCAATATGTAAACTTGTAAATGCAATGATAAACAAAGAAATATGGCCCGACAAATTAAAAATACAAATTATAAGACCTATATACAAGAATGGAAATAGGCAAGAAATAAATAATTACAGACCAATATCATTATTATCTGTAATCAATAAAGTTTTGGAAAAATTGTTTGCAAATAAAATCAATAGCTTTCTTGAGAAATGTGAAGTATGGAGTAAAGTACAATTTGGATATAAAAAAAATAAAAGTACAACAGATCTCTTAATTGAAGTTAATGAATTAATAACAACAGGTTTAAATCAAGGAAAGTATATTGGTGCAATACTTATTGATTTAAAAAAAGCATTTGATACGATTGACAAAAATATTTTACTTAAAAAATGTGATAATTTGGGACTTAGAGGAAAAATATACAACATATTAAAAAGCTACTTAACAAACAGAAAAACAATTGTAAAAGTGGATGGGGTAAATAGCATAACGAACAATGTGAAATATGGAGTTCCACAAGGATCCATACTGGGGCCACTATTATATTTAATATATACCAATGATATTGATGTAAATTTAGAAAAAAACAACATATATCTATTTGCAGATGATACAGTATTAATATCTATACATAATAAGTATGAAGATATGATGTTTAACTTACAACATGATTTCAATATATTAAATGACTATTTTATTGAGAATGAATTGTTCATTAGCAAAGAAAAAACAGTACAAATGGATATCACTGTACCAAAAATGAAATTAAAAAAGAAATCTGGATAAAAAAACATAATGGAAATTGCAAAAATCTGATTGAAATGAATATAATGGGTTGTGAGAAGGACTGTGTTAAAATTGAAAAAAAAATTTCAACAAAATATTTAGGAATAGAAGTAGATATACATTGGAATTTTAGACAACATATTTTGGGACTAATAAAAAAATTAAGACAAATCATACCAAAAATACACAGTATTAAAAATGTACTACAGAAAAAACAAACAAAAATCATCTATGATGCATGGATAAGTAGTAACATAAGATATGGTCTGGAGATTTATGGTCATGCACCAGAATATTTGGTAGATAGACTACAAAAAATACAAAATAAGATGGTAAAAATAATGTTTAAAAATAATATTAAAAAAAATACCTTAACTTTATATAAAGAAAATAAAATTATGAAAATAAAGGATCTAAAAAATGTTGTCATATTAACAAAAAATTATTTCTGTAACAAATATAAAAACTATAATAAAATATTAAAAAGAAGTAAGGGAAATAAGGAGAGATTCACTGTACCAAAATGGGCAAATCAGTATGGAAAAAGAAGGAAAGAATGGTATATACCAAAACTATACAATGAATTATCAGAAAGTATGTTGCACTATTCAAGACTACAAGATTTTAAAAAAGATCTATCACATAAAATAATTGTAGGAACACCATTAAATACCTAAAAAAAGAATACCAAAAAATTGTAATCTATAAATCCATTAAACAACATTACAGCTGAGCTTCTTGTAATGTATAATAATCTAATTACCAATAACTATTTCATTGTAAACTCATACAAGTTATTTTTGTAACTTCGAGAATTGCATTGCTATTGTAATTGAAAAATAAACATTATTATTATTATTATTATTATTATTATTATTATAATTATTAGACACAAAAAACAAATGGACAAAGAAATGATCGGAGGAGTGAAGAATACAAGAGAAGGCGTATACAATATTCCATGCAGAGACTGTGATGCCATCTACATCGGAGAGACAAGGAAGGGGATTCGAACGAGAATAGGAATGGAATCGCTTTTGATGGAATCAAAACATAGTATCGAGTGGGAAAAAGTTGTAACGTTGGTGACATTGAACTTATCTGAGATGCTTGGCGTCGATTGCCATTAGATTACACGAAATGGGAGGTGTTTCCTTAATGAACCTCCACGGACTATCATTCCCCTGAGGAGAAAACATTGTTGGAAGAGACTTGAAGCAAGAGCTGGACACAAAGTGGACGCTTGACGGGGTGGTGAAAGAGCTACCCACAAAATATGGGAGGCCACGATGAGCAGCAATTACAGATTCGAAAGTAGACGACGACGTAGTGCACAAGAATAAACAAAACTTTTGTCGTAATGCATGAGAAGATGACAGCCAGCCATTGAAAATTTGCAAGACATAGACATAGTCTTATTTGTTAAAAAGAGCGATAAATATATTAATTCTCCGAATTATGACTGAATTTAACGAAAACTTTCACAGTAACACTACGAACAGTTTATTCAATTTAGTCTCGCTTGAGACTAACTACAGGGTGTTTAAAAACACGCTACACATCGAATTTTTTTAAAGTGGCACTATCACCCACTGAAATGCGAACGAAAATACCGTGGCGCCATCTAGCGGCAGTGATATTGTTAACCTTTGTAGCTTGCTCCCAGGTGCACGAAGACGAACCAAATTTTCACTCAATAATTAAGGATACTGTGGCTTGTTTGTTTCGTTAAAAGAAATGCCGTTATACATTCCTTCGCTTGGTGCAAGGAAGCTAGATGGTACTACATAGCGATAGATGTCAGATTTCGTCTGCTTTCAATACCCGTCGCTATAACCTTTAACCCTGACCTCAATAAAAAACATGAAAGTTATTCCTGACCTCAGGAAAGAAAGCTTGCATTTCAAATAAGAACGCAAAAGGTAAAAAACGCATGTGGCAACCCTGGTTGATGGGTGGGAAGGTGGGGACCAAAACAAACAATGCGTTTGTTTTTTTTAATTTAAAATAGAAAGAAACAAAAAAGCATTTATTTGGCCTTCAAATAAAACAGCTAAAATTTACAGTATTTGGATTTCAAATAAGAACGCAAAAGGAACGTATCCACGCCTTAAACGAAGATGATCCCAATCTACGCATTCAGTTCTGTGAAGAATTCCTAGATTTCAAATAAAAATAAAGCAAAAGAAAAAGCGCCTGTGGAACACTGTTGGGGGGGGAGGACTTTGCCATGGTCCCCGTCACATTGCCGGGCCAGATAGGCTAACCTCTAGAAGGCAGACGTTTGACATTTTGTTTCAAACCAGTTATAACGTAAATTAAGTCCATCATTAAGGTTTAGAGACAAAGAAAGGTGTTCCAGGTGATTGAATCACGAACGAAGGTGCTTGAACTGTCCTCCTCCAGCAACAATTCACCTACCACATCTGATTTCCACGCCTAAGCATATTCTCCTGCATAAGTCAGGAGTAAATGTCTCAAATGCAGCAGTAATGAGAACCTGCAGTGTTGCAATTTCCTGGGCTGGTTGAATGTACACCAAATCCCGTACACTAAAGTCCATAGGCGTCAGATTGCACGAATGCGAGGGCCATTCCATCACACCTCTTCTACCAATCCAGCTGTTGGGGAATTGGCCAACAAGAAGGTCTCGCACCTTTGTTGCATAGTGCAGTGATGCACCATCTTGTTGGAAAATAATATCTGTAGGACACTTTCTCCATACAGCTGGCTGAATTCTGTCTTCTAGCAGCTGACGATATACTGTGCCGTTGATTGTTCCATCTAGGAAGACTGATCCAACGACCCCCTCAGCCCATATATCTCCCCAAACGTTGACGCCGGGTGACGGCCTGACTGACAGTAACATCAGTGAGGTGTGGGTTGTCATCACTGTAAAATATGCAGTTGTGATGATTAACTCTGCCATTCAGATGAAACTTGGTTTCATCGGAGTATAATAACCGTTCCACGTTTTGTGGATCATCTGCAAGGAAATCTAGGAATTCTTTGCAGAACTGAATGCGTTGATCGGGATCATCTTCGTTTAAGGCATGGATACGCCGTGGACGGTACACCTTCAAGCCTACATCCTTATCAGCCTATTAACTGAAGGCAGTGACACACCCGTTTGTCGTTCCAACTGACGCTGGGATGTGGTTGGTTCATCAAGCAACACGTGGTGGATCTCGGCGGCATTTTGAATCGTTCGTGCCTTTCGTTTGCAGCCAGAATGGCCCTTATGATGATTTTCCACAGAACCTTTGGTTTCCAATTTCTCCACCACTGTAGGTCGGCCTGAAGGTGGCTGAAGATACGTAACCTGCCACATCACAAAAACTTCTGATATCATATCGTTTTGGTAATGCCATTTAACAATATTGATATGTTGGTGTAGGTTCATGCATGGCACGTCGTTATGAAATACAAAAAGAACGAGTGTATCGAACGAAGCAAATACAAAAAGAAAAATCGGTATCGAATGGTACGTATCAGGTTGTATGCACTTAACTACTGTAACGTCCAAGTGTAAGGACTGTAAAGTTGCCATCTCTCTCGCTTGCTGGCTTGCCCGTAATTACCTAATGACTGTAATTAGGGCTAATTACGTCGTTCTATTCGAACGCTCGAACGAAACATTTGCCAAGTGTGGAATGCTGGTCTTGGCCACATTTTCCACGTGAGAGACACGTGCATTCCTTTTTGACCGGAAGTGTTTCCATATTTTGGCGGGATCAAGTCCTAATAATGAAGAAGGTTTGGCGGTAAAGAGGTCTTTCCCAACAAGCATGCAACAAGGACAGAACTCTTTGCACAAACTGTCTTGTTGGATAATTTCTCGATTCATGTGTGGATTGTTAAATGTATAGTTTTGTAAAATGCGTTATGTCTAAGGATGAAGTAAAGAAGTATGAATTTAACAAATCTGCAGTGAACCCTTGAAATTTCATTGGTGGCTGCAGTTTGTTTGGATTTCCACGGCCAGGATGCTGCATCAATAGGCTTACATCCGGACTTTCACGTTAAAGGGGCACAGCTGCATCGAAAGTCGGCGGTCATCTTAGATGGCAGTGGTGAGCTTCTCCAACTCAGTGGGTTCACTTTCCATGGCAGAATTTCTACTTTGGCGGCAACCAGCGTGGGAGGAAGATTAAAGGGGCTTCCTGCTGTTCAAGAAAGACAAGTCAAGAGACGGAAAACCTGAGCTGGCAGACAAGAATGCGACTGGACGAGGGATGGAAAACATTCCTATCGGCGAGAGTGGGTGGTAATGCTGCAGTTCGTCGTGTGAGAAGAAAAATTTCGGTGAATTTCAGTAATGGAAGAAGCGAAATAGAGTTTGAAGTCATCGTCAGTGCAAGCCTAGGGTTGTTAGTTTAGATGTAGAAGTCGTCTTGACAGCGTCTCCACAACGCGGCAACAGGTGAGCTGTGGCAAACTTTTTTTGCATCTTGGTATTGGGGCGTTTGGAAAAAGTGTTGTTTAAAGCTTGCGGGAACTGTTGTGTGTGTTGGTGCTATTTTTTGATTGTTGGTTACTTAGGTAATTAAGTAATTTTAACATGGAGTTGCTTAGTGATACATGGAGTTGCTTAGTGATACATGGAGTTGCTTAGTGATAAAACTGTGGTTGATTTGAAAGCTATAATGTGCGAGGGATTAGGGTTGCATGCACCTAAGCGAAAAAGTGAAACTCTGGCTATGTTTAAAGGTGGGTTGTAGGGAGGAACTTTGTTGGTCGATGATCTCGCAGAAGCAGTTAAAACTGTAGAGGAGGCTAAAAGGGTAATAAATGAAAAGAAAGAGAGGAAGTTACGGCAAAATGAAAGGCAAATTGTAGAAGCTGAATTAGAGAGGGAAAGGTTAAGTGTAAGAAAAGAAGAATTGAAAAGGGAGGAGGCTTTAAGGGAGAGGGAGGACGAATTAGCAAGAGAAAAATTAGCAAGGCAAAAAGAAATAAAGGAAAGGGAGGAAGAATTTGAGAGGGAGAAATTAGTTAGGCAGGCTGAGCTTGAGATAGAAAAACTTGGTTTGCAAGAAAAATTTGAAAGTTCATGTCTTTATGTTAACCATACCCAGATACCCCTTTAACTACCTGATAGGCTGTCCCATCAATTGTATATAGTATTATGTTACATCACGTGACTTCCTGTTAATTCTGTATAAATACTACCCCTTACAGGAAGTAAGACTGTCTTATCTATCAGCTGTAGCCTGCACTCTGGTAGTCCGTGTTGTTCCTTTACCATTGGTGCCCACGCTGGGCTTAGGTGTGTCCAAGCCAAGGACATCACAGTTGGCAACGAGTCCGGTCCCATTGGTAATCTTTTAAATTTAAGCTTAAACTGATAGGTCTTCAACCACTTCTTTGCTCCATATTTGTGGTAAGTTGCAAATTTTTTTCATTTGGCAATGAAAATTAGTGCTCTGAATTTCTATCAGAGTTTAAACTTTTTCAAACAGTGTTATTTTGTCGTAGTAGTGAATTGTGGTACGAAAATGATAATAGTTAAATTTAGTACCTTAATAACTAGAACCGAAGTGGGCAATTGGATTTATTGTGGTAAATTTTACCTTGGCAGTTTGTAGAGCGACGCACTGGCGTGTCCGCACAGGCAGTACTATAAACCTGAAGGCCCGAAAAATGCGCTGCTAAATTAACCCTATTAAATTCGATTGTGCCATTGCCCATATTCGGGCTAGTGTGTGCCAGTGTAAAATTTAACACCGTAGGTTTATGCTTAAACTTAGTGAAATCTGGTCTGTGCTGAGGCTTATAGGCCAGAAGTGTTGTTTTCGTAAAACGTTGCAATATGGTGATCGTAGAAACATTATTTTTAAAGCCTAGTCCCTTTAAATTTAACTTGTAGGCAGTTAATTTACAAAACTAGATAGGCTACAGTCAAGCTTGATTTATTTCTGTGTTTAAATACTTGACCGGTAGTCTTGAGTGCTCCAGTTTAAACCTAAAAAATAGGTTTAAAATAAGGGATATTAGTATTAAAAAACGCTTAAGCATATAAAATACGGATGTAAGCCTTAAAAAACTTAAAGCCCTAAAGGAACAGATATTAGAAAAACACATGTAAGCCATCAACGTCGCACTAATACGTGTAAAAGAATCTTCAGCGACCCAAAAAACAAGCTGGAGCTTCTTTTACACGTATTAGTGCGACGCTGATGGCTTACATGTCTTTTTCTAATATCTGTTCCTTTAGGGCTTCAAGTTTTTTAAAGCTTACATCCGTATTTTATACGCTTAAGCGTTTTTTAATACTAATATCCCTTATTTTTTTTTCTTGTTTTAGCAAGAATAACACAGAAAAGAACACTGTAATCACCTTAAAATAACTGTTATAGGAGAGTCTTTTCCATGGCTGATTCGTTTTATACTGCTAAGAGTGACTTTTGCACCCAATTTCATGTTTTTAGCTTGATCTATAAGATTTTGTTGCCCAAACCCCTGGGAGCCATCACGAGGATGTTCTGGGGTGGGAAGGGGGGGGGGGCACTGATGGCACTTTGGGTATTTCTTTGGGGTCCATGGCTGGTTCGATTATTACTGTGAAGAAAGACTTGTGTACCAAATTTATGTTTTCTGCAAAATTTCTGCAAAAATTTGTTACTCCACTTAATGATTTCTGCCCAGTGCTCTATAATAATAATTGCTCTGCCGATGTGAATACTGCAGTAACATCAAAATCGTGTTCAAAAGGCCCTGATCGGTTTTAATACCTACATTTTGAGCTGTACAAATTGAAAATTGGTTCATTGGTTCGATCTCTAGGTGAGAGCAAAAGTTCTAACCCGTTTGGCTTTCCGTGTCAAGAATAATGTAGTTACATTAAAATAGCATGCGTAAGGCCCTAGGCCTTGTCCATACCTACGTTTTAAGCTATAGAACTTG
>JAHWFP010263618.1:4355-17972 GCA_023313725.1 Lithobius niger | reverse complement strand
TTCTCTTGGTTTGGAGCCGACGACGCTGACCACTGGGCTGTGACTGCCCGCTCTCACAAAGCTCGCGCTGGGACTTAGTTTTTCGCTGTTATACGTTGAAGGCGTACGTTCGTATCTAGGCGGTTTCGTAGAGAACCACTCTTGACGTTATGGGGTGAGAGAACCCAAGATGCCGCTACAGGCGTCACCACCATAATTTTCTCTCAAGCTAGAGAGTTTAAGTTTATATTTAAACTAAAATTTAGAATATGGGGGTCCTAAACCAAACTTTTAAAAACTAAACTACAAAGCGTGGCTAAGGAGGGTCCTAGTAAGGTTGTCAGCAAGGTTCTGGATTGTCCGAGGACTGCTTCTTGATGAGAAAGGTGGTCGCATAGATCAAAACCAAAGCTGGTAGAAAGACCACGGTTCTTGCTTGGTTCGGTCACTGGTGGAGATGGCTTGTAGAGGAAGTGTAGCGGTGCTTACAGCCTCTTGAGATGCTTTCTGTTGGGCACCGACATCTGGTAGAACTTACGGTTAGTTAATTTTATTTGATAGTGGCTGTTGTTATTTTTCCAGTAACGCAGCCATTTTCTACTGCTCGGATAGTGATAGAGCGTCCTAACTAATAAGTTCAAGTAACAATTAATCTAGATATCGCTGCCACCACGGTGGGTGTGTTTAAATGCAACACTGGAGTTTAAATAAAAAAGATTTCTAAATATTTTAACTGTAGCAAATTAAATCAGAATAGCAAGATAACTGGCATTTAAAATGATTCTTGGTTTTAATTATGACAGTTCAAAAATATAAACACTTACATTTCGGTTCACTAGTTTTTACAAGAACGCTTTTAAATAATAAACACTGAGAATTTTACATTAAAATTCGCTAAGAACTACTGAAGTTCACATTACAAAATTTTGACAAGAAAAGTTTGTTTGAGCACGTTGTAATGGCGGATGCTACGACGGCTGAGATGCTTGTAACATCCCCGACATCTGGTTGAGTTAGGTCTTGGTTAAAATAATACTTCAACATGATTTGGTAGTTTATCAAAGCACAGTTTGGCTACGGGCCCGGTGTAGGGAACGGAGCGACCATGTCCTAACAATAATGCAGGGTTAACAACTACTATTTACACTAGGTACGCGCTGCCACCATGGTGGAGTGACGTTAATTGCAACAATATACCGAGTTCTCCTAAATAATGATTGACATTAGATATATCTCAACAATTAACACGGGAAATAAACTGACGTTTAAAACTCTTGGTTTTGTTTTATGCAGTTAAAACAACAACAAAACATCACCAGTTACAATTTTAAGTGTTTTCACAAGAAAGCTTTTAGTTTAAAGCAACAAGAAATTTCAATTATAAATTCCACTACCGAATTACGGTTTCAGTATAAATCAACTTTACATCTAGGAAGTTAGCTTCAGGCCTATTTCAACCGTCCAATTAAAAATCGGGCTTACGATTTAGGGGTAAGAAGTACACCTCAAACCTACTAAACTTTATTAAATCTGAACTAGTTAATTCTGCCGCGACAAACACTAGCAATTTAAGAAGACTTTTTAGATTAAGCTTTAAAATAAGTAAGATAACATTTTAGTTTTTGGAAGGGAACCACCCTGACGTTATGGTTAACTTAAGACTAGAAACTGCCCATTGTAAAAGTTACATCCATAATTTCACAAGCTAGAAGTTAAGTTTTAAGAATCTGAACTAAGAATTTGGGGTTTTGGGGCCTAAACACTAACTTTCAGGTTTAACTATGAGAAGATACGAACCACCACCACTTGCCCGGCATAGCAACAATCGGACGGCATCGTCTCCCTTCCCGATCGGCGTGACCACCTCTAGCTTGAGATCTGTGAGCTGTGCTGACTGAGCTGTAGAGGGAGGATAACTGGGGCTTTTTATGCTGGAGCATTGGATTTTGGTAACCAAAGCGCGGACTCACGAGGATGCTAGGCACCTCTGATTGGCTGAGGGCCAGGAGAACAATGGAAAGTGGGAGGAGAAGTCGGCTTGGCAAAGAGTTTTGGTGTAGAGCCGTTTGAAGGAGTAGGGACATGTAAAGATAGGCCAAATTGAGTTTAACTCAAGCTTACTTTGGGAAATGGCCTTTGCATTAAAATATTGACTATGGATTGAATATTTACAGGAGTACTTTGTGAAATGGCTTATGTTAAAGCTTAGTATAGAGGCTTGTGTAATGAATAAAACATTACTATTAAATTTATTAAATTTAAATTAAATCTATTAAATCTATTAAATTTAACAAGCTTTAACTGTAAACTGCAGTGTTAGACACCACAAATAGGTGGGGGAGGGGGGCGACGAAGTATAATGCACAGACTGACTTTGGGATTGCATTGTGAACAGATCTTTATAAGTTTTATTGAATTAATAGAAGGAAAGCTAGTTTGTTTGGCTTGGGAATGGTGCTCACGATCGGCGATTTTAACGGAGATTTTCGACAAAAATATGTACATCAAAAATTTGTGTCCGGTAAAATTTTTAAGTAAAAAAAACGCCGAGCAAGTGGTAGAGTTCACGGGGCAAGTTAAAATAGTAAAAGATTAAATAATTATGAATGCTAAAACGCATTTATCAGGGCATTATTTGTAGAGGCAGATAACTAGTTTTCATGTAGGCTGGACATTTTTCATAATTTTAGGTGCGCAACAAATAAAATAAAAAATATCACACTTATCTTCTAAACCGAAAACTGAACTAAAATCATGAGTTTAAGTACCTTTGAAAAGGAAGCCCCTCCTAACCAACAACTAAGCTAACATAATTTGGCTTTATGCCTAAAAGAAAATAAAAAGAAGTAATTACAAATGTACAGAAATGTTGAATAATGGCGGCCGGAAGTGATGAGCGCTGTGGTTGGTTTGGAGTGATTTCCAAATGGCTGTAGATAATTTTCTAGATGGAAATTTGGTATTCTGCTTTCCCTAGCCTGTAGCTAGAGAGTGTGGCTATTAAAGGTTCCAAGTTTGGCCGATTTAGTCCATTATTCAGGAAATGGCTGAGGTAACAAGACCGAGGTGTTTTTGTGTTGGTACGCCAAAGAAAAAAAAAAGGTTCGTCTTGAAAAACGAAGGTTCCCGAGGTTATTTTGACAGCTGGAGTTCAGGTATCTTCTCCAAAATGGTTTTTGGCTAAAAAGCCCTTTACAACGTAGCTCTTTTAAATTGCATCAAAAACCGAAACTGGTAAAAAGGACCGCCAAGTTCCGAATGGTTCGGCCCTTCAAAGGAGTGATATAAACACACCAAAACACACTGACTAATAGTTCGAAAGTTAAATGAAAACTGGATTGCTACTTCCGGCAGCAATGTTCAAGTTTTCATTTAACGTCCAAAGTATTATTCAGTGCCATTAACTTGGCGAATGTTTTGGTGTGCTGATATCACTCCTTTGAAACCGTTCGGAACTTGGCGGTCCTTTTTACCAGTTTTGGTTTTTGATATATCACTTCTTTTTTTTTTTATTGTGTATTAGACTCAACTCAACTAGCCTGCAGATGAGCAATTAAGTGCCACATCAACAATAGCTTGAGTGGTAATTTTTCTTACTAGCTGTTCCCCGGCGTCACATATGCCGGTCTAGCTGATTCCCGCATGTGTGAGCAAAATACTTTACTGGGGAGCATGAAATGAAAATAGTCAGCGAACCCTCCCCTCTTCGAGCCTCCATTCACTCCCCAGTTGAGAGTAGCAAGGGGGATGGAGTGGTGGAGCGGGCATGCTGGGAGGAGCAAGGCGGAGCGAGGATTCCCTCATTCTTGGGTACGGAAGTAATGGAACGGGCGAGCCATCCACCGTCCGTAAGGAATGAGGTCCGAGAGGGAGTCGATCATACCGATTAGAGAGTTGATATCGTGATAAGTGTAACGGGGGAGACCTTGGAATAATCGTGCCGTGGACAGGAAGCTGGTAATCCTGGGCTGGAAGCTGGCCAGATCGCCGTACAGCAACCTGTGAAAGGTAGGTGCGTCGAAAGGAAGAACAGTCTTCCTGCAATGGATGAAGGGATTCGTGCGGAGGTAAAATTTCCGAAGAAGAACAACACCACAAACATGCAGTGTCAATTTGGTTAGGATATAGTGGAGTGGACAATGAAGAAAGGTGAGGTGAAATAGTCCTTGGAACGGAGGTGGAGGTAGAAGCAGAGAGGTGGAGTACACCATCCTGAGTAAACGGCTCCGAAGTGGGAACGGTAAGCAGAAGATCCTCCGGCGGAAGCAGACGAGGAGGTAGCAAGTCCACTGAAAGTGGAAGGGGGCAATCCTGTCCTGAAGGGACGGAGGAGGCCATAACGCTGGTCCAACGGAGACGGTACAGATGGTAGCGGAAGGATCCTTCCGCGGAAGCGGAGGTATGCGGAGGATGTCAATGGGGAAAGCTCAAGAACGACCACTCGCGGTGATCGCCCTAGGAGAAATGATGCCAATAAACGCTGCGCTGAAGCTTATATAAGCATGCGCGGTACTGTACGAGCTCGGCAGGGAAGACAACTTTCAAGACTCTACGGGAAATAAGCTCAAAAGGAGAACTGCTAATTAAAACAGGTAATGTATATTTTCGTCGGCAATAAAGACTAAAATAGCAGGGCCTGCACCCGCTTAATTTTAGTTTTTATTGCCTTACCGAAAACGTACATTACCTGTTTTAAATTGTGTTTCTCCTTCTGAGTTTGAATTTTCCCTAGAAGCTTGGAGCTTGCATCCCAGCCGGACTTGTACTTTCTGCGCATGCGCAGGTTTGGGCTGTCTATATAACATGGCGCAGCCGTCCGTTTGGCATTATTTCTCCACACCCACAACCTACGATGGAGGGGAGGCCTGGGTGGGACTACAGGTAATGTATATTTTCGGTTAGGCAATAAAAAAATCAAAATTCCAGGATAACCTGGTTAATTTTTGTTTCTATTGCCTATTGAAAAAATACATTACCCAATTTATTAGCATTCTCCTTCTCTAATGCTGTTTCTATTAGAGATAAAACGAGTTCTTCTGGTCCGCTTGCTACAGCGCATTGTTTCCATTGTGCAGCCTCCATTGTATATATAAAGTCGAGGCGGAGCAGCAGCGCTCACCTTTTCGATACCTCTATCCTGCCCAAATGGCAATGAGAGGGGAGGAGGGCGGGAAACCAGGTAATGTATTTTTTCAATAGGCAATAGAAACAAAAATTAACCAGGTTATCCTGGAATTTTGATGTTTCTACTTGCCGTGAAAAAAATCCATAACCCAATTTATTAGCATTCCCATAGACTTCGTCAAGGCGGCGGGTGCCATTTGATAGGAGTTCCCTTAGCTAGCGGCCGGCCCCTGTAACACAAAGTTAAATGACAGTGTGTCCAAGGGTCAGAGTACCCTGTGAGATGCGATAAACGGCCCAACACGGTACAAACCGTTGGCATGGTGGGACATATCCCGGAGATAATGGGATGTGAAGACGGTAGGATGGCGCCAAGAAGCGGATTCCATAATGTCTGCAATAGAAATATTGCTGAAATGCGCCCAAGACGTAGAAATGGCACGGAGTTCGTGTGCCGTGATTTTGATATCCTCTGTGACGCAATTGACGTCAATAGCTTCGTAGGCTTGGAGGACGACGGTCGTAATCCAAGAAAGCGATCTTCTTTGCGGAAGTGATTCCAGCTTTATTGGTAAATGGAAGAAAGCTGAGTGCGGTCTCATCGGATAGGATAGGATGCTTTCAGGTAGAACCGGATGGCACGGACAGGACACAAGGTTCGTTCTTGATCATCCCCTAAGATGTTGGATAGCGACGGAATCATGAACGAATGTGTGCGTTCAGTGGGCTTCTGGGTCTTCGCGCGAAGGAAGATGTAGGGGTTAGAGTGACACCGCGGAAGTCTGGTAGAAAAAAGCAGTCAAGTTCCCTTGCGGATAGGGCTTGTAACTCACTACAGCGAAGACAAGCGGCTAGAGCAACTAAGAAAACAGTTTTTCTCGTGACGTGGCTGAGGCATGCAGAAGCTGAAGGTTCATATGGAGGGGCCATTAAAGCCGTAAGGATGATGGATAGGTCCCAGTCCGGGAATCGCTTGGGGACCCGTGGACGATCCAATTGAAAAGAGTGGATCAGCGAAGAAATTTTATAATCCGTGAGGAGGGTAGTGTTCCCGGCAGCCTTCAAGACAGCATTCAATGCTGATCGGTATACCAGGATGGTGGATCCTCGCAAACCTTCCTTAAACAAGGAGGTCAGGAATCGGAGGAGGTCGTGCATAGGCGGATTGATTAGATTGACTTGTTGTGGGATACACCAATGAAAACACTGTTTCCAGTGGCTGTCGTAAACTTTCGTAGTGGAGGACCGCACGGCCTTGGAGGCAATTCGAGAGGCCTCGTCTTCAAAAATGTCTGCTGAGCGGAGGAGTCAGATGATAGTAGCCACCCGTGAAGCTGAAGCGAGGATAGGTTCAGGTGGAGGATCCGCTCCCGGTCCTGAGAGAGGAGGTCGCGTTGTGCAGGTAATTGGCACGGGGGAGCTATGAGGAGGGACAAGAGGAGGGGGAACCAGGCTGCGGACGGCCAATTCGGTGCGATCAGGAGAAATCGACGGAGCAGTTGACGAGTACCGCGAAAAACGCATGTCGTAAAGCAGAGAGAGACAGTGGTTAGGGATGGTGCCCGAGTCTTGCATCATACCACTATTTTTCATACATAGTGTGAAAGTTCACAGAATTCGAGTTATCCTTCGGAAGCAGCCCTTGAAAAGGGTAGATAAAACCTTCATCACGAACGCATGAGCTCCCATCTGAAGAGGTTCGTTGCACAAGGACGGTCGGCTTGCATGCCAACCAAACCTTCAAAAATCTTAAGTTCCAGTCAACCCTTTCACCATGAACTTTCATTCATCTAAAATTATTATAACTGCCATTACTGTGAATTCATTTTCATTGACAACTGTCAATTTTCTCCATTTCCGCGCATAAGAACCTAATTCTAATCTGCAAAAATGGACCTGGCCAGCGCTTGAGTTGTGCGGTCCAGCTCATGGCTGGATTTACCACATCAGAGTTAAAGAGTGGGAATGCTCAGCCGTGGGACATTTTTTTTTCTTGGGGGGGGGCCCCCCAAGGAGAAAGACTATTTGACTGTGATATGACTACCTGCGTCAAAAATCTAACAATGGTCTTAAAAAACGAGAAATCATGTGATTGACATTGTGCGAACCTGCGCATGGAAATGCAGGATGCAGTTGAAAGAATTTTATTCAGGCCTATAAGTTTCAGTCGTTTGACAATTGTCAGAACATTCGGAGGGTGAAAAAGAACATTTTGCCGGCCCCCAGCCAGGCCGGCTAAAAATGTTTTCTTTTTGCCTAAAACATACTTAACCTGATAATTTTAGCATTACATTGTCCCAATGTGATGTTTCCCTGGAGGTTTCTTCCGGTGCACGGACGCCTGCTTGCATATCCCACTGCGCATGCGAGACGCAGTCTTCCCTTATAAAAGCGTGAGCGTGGACGCTTTCGGCATTTATTTTACTCTCAATATGCCAGGCGGTGACTTGAGAGGGGACTTAAGTATGTTTTAGGCAAAAAGAAACTATTTTTAGCCGGCCTGGCTGGGGGCCGCCAAAATTCTTTCTTTATTGCCAAAACATATTAACCTGATAATTTTAGCATTATCAGCAGACCTCGTCAAAATAGGTGGCGGGCACCGCCTTGAGGGGCGCCCCGGGATGCAAGCAGGCTGTCTCCCAAAAAGTTGTTGAAAACTTCGCACTTTGTTCAGAACAGGTGATGAACCTCGAAGTTTGGTCTCTTGCTGTCTTCTCCGGTTGGCTTGCTTCCATTCATCATGAATGGCTAGTTGCATCATGGTTGGCTTGCTTCTGCTTCGTTCCGAGTGCTTAAGGGGGATTGACTACAGTACAGGCTGCGACGAGAAACCCAGCCGGTGTAGTCCATTTTCTTTCTCGACATTTCCCTCGGGTTGTATGAGGTGATGGTCGATGGGATGTCTCAAGATGCTGGTGTGAGGATCATTTCGGTCGGAAGGATTGCCGTAGGTAAACGATGTGGAGAGTGCCTTGATTGTTCTAAGTTACTATGTTGGTCATTCAGCTCCTGTGTGGTCCCTTTGTTGCGGAGATTTCGACAGGTTGCGGGTCAGTGAGGGGAAGAAGTTGGTTCCTTTCTTCTCGTCAGTTTTGGGGTCTTTGGAGACAGCTGTCTGCGAAAGCTTGTGGTATTTCCATTAGAGAAAATGGGACAATGGAAGGACCCGGGTGGTTGTCATACGACAATATGTTAGTCATGTGTACTCAATCGAGGGGCATTGGGTTTTCCTCTGGGCCAAATGGCCGAAGGAGTTGGATGAGTGAACGGCACCGTCAGCCGAAGGGTTGGTCGCCGAAGGAGCCTGAATTCGTGGGGCGAAAGGGAGCCATGGAGCGTTAGCTACGAAGGGAAGACGTGAACGGATGAGCTCACCGGGAACTACCTGTGTGTTGATGGGCCTGGATAACAGAAGTGCCGGTGATGACGGACTTGACGGGCGGATTGCCGAGGGAGGCTGGTTTAGTGTAGCGATCCCGGGAGGCATTTGGGATGGCCCATGGTGTTGGTTGTGAAGGAGTTCCGTGACTTCGGCCGAGAGGGATTTTGTGATTGGTGGAGAGAATTTTCACAGAGGGGGGTTTAGGCGGTGGTAGAGCTGGGCGTGTCGGCCGAAAGTCAAGTATGATGGCCGAAAGGACGTCTTTGTTGTGGGCCAGTTCATGCCAGGCCGGGAAGAAGCGGGGGAGTCTTGTGTCGACAGGAGGGCAGAAAAGGCGGGAGGCGTCATTGTTGGCTTTGCAACAGGAGCTCCTGCCCCTTGGCGAGGAGTGACGGCTTCGGTTGGCGGGAGTTGCGGCTCGCTTCTGTTGGTTCCTTTGGTCGGAGTGGGAGAAGTCGGACCAAAAGGGCTGTTGGGTTCTCGGCTGAAAGGATGTCCGGAAGTGAATACGTCTTTCAGGTGTCGGAAGTGTGGCGGATGAAGCGACTGTCTGGGCGGCCGACGTTGAGGGCGGTGCCGGCAGCGAAGCGCCTTGAGTATTGGGCGGAAGGGAGGTCCTTTGTTTTTCCAAAACATCCGAAGGGGAAGGAGCGCATTGTTTGTGGCTTTCATGGGTCGAAGTGGAGGCGACCCAATCTTGAGTGCGGGTGTGACGGGTAGAAGATGGTGTTGACATTGAATTGTCTTCCATCGTGCGGACAGTGTTAAGGACGATGTCATGTGCCTCGCAACATGTGACAGTATGGCCTGGGCGTGAGGAGTTTCATGAGAGGTCCAACGGAGAATTCTGAGCAGGTGAAAGAGCTATGGCTCGACGGAGATTTCTCTTAGCTTCTCGGTAATTGTCCTTCGCAAGATGTAAGATATGACGAAGGGAAGAGAGATTCATGGGGCGTTATCATGGCCGAATGGAGCGTTGGTGAAAGAGGCTCTGTGGCGCAAGGTCGAAAGCAGAGATCCAGCGGTCGCTCAGAGTGAAGGGAGCAAGAGAACGAGGGAGAGTCTCTCGTCCAAGGCATTGGCGATCATTGACGAAGGGTAGGCCGAAGGAGATTGTTTTGGCTGGCGAAGGAACGAAGCAGAAAGGGGGAGGGGGGGGGGGCGGCATCCTTCGTATGGAATCCAGAGACATGTATAGGAAGGCGCCGAAGGGAAGGCACCGAAGGGACCATGCCGACTGGCTTGGTGACGGGATGGGCGAACGGCTGAGCTTGACCGGGAACGTTCAGTGGGTCGTGGGACCGTGAGATGAAAGGTGGTGTGTGTGTGTGTTTTCGCGATGATGAACTTGATGGGAGGCTATGATTCCAACCGAAAGACAGGGGTGAAACACCAGCCTGGACTACCGGAAGGCGGAGCGGTCCCGGGAAGGGGCTCATGATGTTTTCGGACGAAGGAGAAGAGCCGGCAGAGATGAGTGGCAGTCCGGGCGGCAGCTTGAGAGCAAGAGATGGCAGGCTCACATGGACGTCATTCGTATTGGGAGTACCAAACATGCGTATGTGGTTGGATCGCTGAGGCGGCCATCACGCAGCTTCTTGAGGCTGTTGTGTTAAGTTAATGGGTGTTGGATTTTTCGTAGTAAAAAAGGACGATTTGTTATGTATGAGACGAACATCAGTGTAGACGGCTATTGTTGTCCGATTTGCACGAGGCTTGAATCCAGTCATGGTATAATGCGTGATAGAGAAGTGTGCGGCACTGTTGGTAGTGGCAGAACTGTACAGACGGGCGGATGCGTCTAGGTAGTTGCTGTAGCGCCCGTTCTTGACTTGGTTCATCCCTCAAAACGTGGGCTTAGCCACGAGTGAGACGAGCATCAGTGTGAGCAGCAACTGTTGTCTTGATTTCCGCACGACACGTGGGGTGGTTATGGGCGAGACAAGCAGCAAGCGATGACGATGGCTTTTGGCGTGATGTCTACCTCAAAACGTGGGATTGGCCATGGTCGAACCAACAGAAAGGGGTCGAGACGTTTTCTGACCTAACGCTTCACTCAGTACGTGGGTTTTTTTTTTAGTCACGCTGAGACAAGCAGCAGTATGGATAGTAGCTGGTGAGTTGAAATTCACTTGAAACGTGGGATCAACCTTGGATGAGACAAAGTAGGAAATGCAGAGGGCTTCCAACTTGCTTTTTCACTCAAATCGTGGGTTCGGCCAAGAATGAGACAAGCAGCAGTGTGGGCAGCAACTGATGTCTTGATTCTCGTTCGAGACGTGGGGTTAGCCATGGTCGAGACAAGTAGGAAGAGGTGCAAACGGCTTGCCACGAATGAGACGTGGGACAAGCAGCAAGAGTTGCAAATGGCTTCCATCTTGGTTCACTCAAAACGTGGGTTCTAGCCACGAGTGAGATGAGCAGCAGTAGACAGCAACAGGTGACTTGCATGTTTTTGGTCGTCGGCTGGAGTGCGGTGTCTTGTTTGCGGAGACGGCAGCGAAAAAGCCAAAGTGACTTCCCTACGAAGGGAGGACTACCTTGTTTTCGGAATGAACCGAAGGGAACCAGTTCCCCGGATAGTGAATGCGTTTCGGCTGGAGTGTGGTGGCTTGTTTGTGAAGACGGCAGCGAAGGAGCCAAGATGACTGCTGTGTGATGGGAGATCTTCTTCGTTATGTGGTGAAGGCGTGTATTGACGACTGCGTCGCACGTTTTCGGCTTTCAGCTGGGCTGTGTTGCCTTGCTTGCGGGAACAGCAGCGAGGGGCCATGGTGTCTTTCATGTGAAGGGAGATCTTCTTTATCGGAATCAACCGAAGGGAAACCAGATCACTGTATGGTGAAGGTGTGTAGGGACGGCTACGTCGCACGTTTTCGGCTTTCAGCTGAGTGTGGTGGCCTGCTTACGGGAGCAGCAGCGAGGAGGCCGTGAAGCCTTCCGTGTGAAGGGAGGGCTCCTTCGTTGTCGGAATCAACCGAAGGGAAACCAGATCACTGTATGATGGTGTGTAGTGACGGCTACGTAACACGTTTTCTGCTTTCGGCTGGAGTGTGGTGCCTTGCTAGCAGGAAGAGCAGCAAGGGGGCCATGATGTCTTCCATGCGAAGGGAGGTCTTCTTCGTTATCGGAATCAACCGAAGGGAAACCAGCTCACCATATGGAGAAGGCGTGTTGCTCGCAGGAACGGTAGTGGAGTTCACAACGACCGAAAGGCGAAGGCCAAATCAGAAGGTGGGTCGGACCCTGGAAACCACGGGAAGGGAGCCACGGTGTTTTCAGTTTCAACGAAGGGAGTTGCCTTGTCAAAGAACGACCGAAAGGCGCAAGCCAATTCAGAAGGTGGGTCGGTCCCGGGTAAGCCACGGGAAGGGAGCCACGATGATTTCAGTTCAAACGAAGGGAGAGTTGCCTTGCCAAGAAGCGACCGAAAGGCGTAAGCCAAGTCGGAGGGTGGATTGATCACGGGAAGGAAGCTATGATGTTTTCAGTCCCAACGAATGGAGAAAACGAAGGGAGCGGCCAATGAAGCAGGAGCTTCGGGAGCGGCGGCCATCTTGTTGAATCCAAATTCGGGCAAAAGGCGGGGAACCTCGGGGCGAGGTGGCGTGTAGACACCTCTGGAAGAAAATGAATGCCGAAAGCGTCAACGCTCTCGCTTTTATAAGGGAGGTCTGGGTCGCGCATGCACAGTGGGATATGCCAGCAGGCGTCCATGCACCGGAAGAAACCTCCAGGGGAACATCACATTGGGACAATGCTAAAATGCTAATGCTAATGCTAAAATTATCAGGTTAATATGTTTTGTTAATAAAGAAATATGCATGCAACTGAACGTCACCATGAAAGGTAAAATCACGTGAAAATCCGTAATTCAAGTGATGTCGAATAATTTGTGGCAATGTTTTGAAACTCAAACGTGACCCATAAAATCCTTGGCAATGTGGAGTTAGTGCCTTAGACAGCAGTTCACAATCTTTCTGAACTGCTATTTCCAATTCAGAAATAGGGTCTTTAAGCACTTCCTTTAATAGTTTCATTCGTAACCTTCCTTGCGACCTTGCCACAGTCGGAGCATCTGGATGCATGCCGCCTTTAATTCTCTTTAGTTGCGACAGTCCTGCTTTTACTCTTACTGCGGCTCAAGCGTGTCCATTTGCCCAAAGATTATTCAGTTTGACCCCTTGCTGTCCACATTACATTACATGTTTGTTAATTTACTGCATTTGTTTTACTACGGTCATCACCACATTGATGTAACACAACATTCATGAAACATTGAGCGATTCCACCTATTTCTTTTAATTTTCGTCAATACAGCGAAAAGACACAGCTGAATGCAGAACGGTTAACAGGAGAAGTGAATTCAGCCCAGTGCTCTTTAATTTCTGTCCATACCGTGAAAGAAATGGCGTTTGGGCGTATGGGCGTTTGGGTGTAAGAATGTATTGATTTCCACCCGGTGCTCTTTGATTTTTTGCCTATTTAGTAAAAGTGAGAAACTGCATTTTGCCGTATTAATTTTCGCCCAGTGCTCTCAAAAACGCCATCAAGATAACCAACACAAGAGGTACTTATCCAGGGGTCGTAGCGGGTTTTAGGGGGGAAAAAGTAGGAAATAAGGAATTTTGTAAGCCATAAATAAGAAAAAATAAGGTATTTTCACTAAAAAGTAGGTAAAAATAAGGAACTCCTCGGCATAATATCAGGGCTTAATAACAGTAAAGGTGATAAATGCTTACTCGTTTCAAGAGCATTTTTAAATCTAGGCTAACAAATCCAATTTAACAAAAATCTCTTTAATAACTTGATCCCATGACAGCAGCTGAAAAAGTAGCTCTTCTAGCAAAACAGTGATGGCTGTCGTTTTTTTTTTTAGGGGGAAGGGGCGGGGGGCAGGGAACCAATGCCAGACAAGTCTGACATGGTCATATTTGAGGCAAGAATTTTTTAGTAGGCCCACACTTTTTTCTGAACATTTAAAAAGATTTGTAACTTATTCTAAAAAAAAAGCCTACGCAACCTGCCAGCAATATCGTAATAATCACCGAGACGTGAAATATATAAGCATTCTCTTCAGCAAGACTGCACTTCTACTAATTTAACAGTATAGCAGTTGGAAAAGGGGGGGG
>JAHWFP010263608.1:126458-139259 GCA_023313725.1 Lithobius niger | reverse complement strand
TCTTTCCAATGATCCCTAAAAAATTAAAATCCGTCCATAAATAATGAAGATATTGAGGATTTAAGGAATTGTGGTGGCGGCCATTTTGATGACGTCATCAATATTACACGCCACACATCAGAGAGTGGCACCATGGAAATTCTTCATTTGTAAGTTGTTTTCGACGAAATAAAACTGGTCCCACCTTTTCATCACGAAAACTGCCACGAAATTACATATGCTCCCCTACTAATACACAAAATCGAAACAAAAACAATTTGTTTTAGACAAATTGCTAGTCAGTCGGCAAGGTTTGTTTCTTATAGCACCTACCTATTTTCCGCTCTCCCGGTCATCAACTTAAAAGAATAGTTTATAAGCCTAATTCGCGAAACTTACCAAATGTCTCGAAAGGACAGACATCGGGGTCGTCAGGCTCGTAATCTGTAAAAAGGAATGAAAATGGAATGAATCCTTTTTTTTTTTAAACAGTTTTTTTTAGCCTCGAGTCATCTGCAGCAAACTAATGGATGTCTAGGTGAACCGGATCAATATTTAATCCCATTACACGTTTAAAGAAACAAAATAAAAAATGGTTCTACACGTGAGGACGGAAATTTGGGAAATGATTTGGTAACGGTGGAATTTATACTAATTGCCTAAAGTAAAGTAAGAACCAAAGGACTTCGTTTTCTTAATTACGTAAAACGATTTGGGATGCGTAAACATTGATACAGTGGTGGCATTTTTACGTACGTAAATAAAACAAAAGACCTTCGCTTTCTAACTTAGGTTAGAAAAAATTCTACGTCTACCAGTGGTTCTTAATAGTGGTAAGACAGTGGCTTCATTGTTGCATCAGCGTGTCTTCATGATATAAATCCACTGCTTCAACAGTGGTCCAACAATGAAAAAGTTGCACAAAACCAAATCTATATAAGTTAAGATCGTAAGATTTATTTATTTTTGTGTGTTTGTGAGCGTGTGTGTGTCCGCAGTGGTAATCTCGGTAATCCGTATTCTATTGACGTCCGCAATGTTGTGTTTGTATGTCTATCAAACGGAATTGCCTGTATATAAGTAATGATTCGAACTGTGTTTTCAACAATGAGGCACAGTACTGATGACGTCATGTTTTTCTCCAGTCACACCATTTTCATGCAAACGGGATCTAGGCCTCTGCCTCTTAACCCTGGCTCTAACTAATAAATCTAATGAAAGCTTGGGCGACTGCTAACGGGAAATCACAACAATGCTGTGTGTAAAACCGATCATATCGGGGGGGGGGAGGTAGGGGCTGCCCTGGGTGTCACAGTATTTTCATGCAAACGTGAAACCACAACAACGCTCTATGAAACCAACCATATATGGGGGGCTGTCCTATTGCTCCATAAACCCGGCCGTATATATGGGGAGCTGCCCTAGTACAGGGTGTCAAACAGTGATAGCCCCCCCCCCCCCCTCTCCAGCGTAAACTCAGTATGATAGGGGAAAAAATGAAAGTACCAATAGGTAGCCCATTTTATTGCGGGTTTACACTCACACAAGCTCAATATTCAATGTTCACTCCACTGGGTTCACAAACAGATTGAAGCGAGCAGGGTAGGAAGACAAAAATGAGTTAAAAAGCTCCGTGTTGAACTCCTTTTTCTGAATGTGTATGACAATTTTGGATCCATCATGAAGGACAATGTTCAAAAAAGGATGCTTTCTGAACCTCTAGCAACTCAATTTAGTCGTACTAAGACGGGAGGAGCATATCAATGCTGTGCTTCGAGAATTGGGAGTTCAACGCAGATATGGAGTGCGCTGCAGTGCAGCATCTTCCAGGGGAAGCTGTCGCGTGTTTATTTTTTTTAATAGCTCTGCTCACAGGGTGCGCATGGACTTGTGGTTGGACTTAAAATGTGCGTGGGGATTAGCCTAACTCTGACACAAAGTTTCATGATTCCCACATTGCTGGTTTTGGAGTTATTACCAAATAACCACGCGGCCGTAACCAACACATATCTTTTTGAGTCACTTTTGCCTTCCCACCTGCTCGTCTGCAATCTGTTCGTGACGCCAATGGAGTGAACACTGAATATTGAGCTTGTGAGTTTAAACCCACAATAAAATGGGCTATCCATCGGTACTTTCATTGTTTGCCTATCATGCTTAGTTTACTCTGGGAGGGAGGGGGGGGGCTATCATTTTTGGCACCCCTTAGAATACTAAAACCCAACTCACAATTCCTTTACCAACGGAGTCAGCATGAAATACGATAAGTTCGCTTCCTAGTAACAAGTCGCTCTGTATGCCACCACCAAAACTTGCAGAAGAAAAAGTAGATTCGTTACGTAGTTAAACCGAATTAATGGCGTAGCCAAGGGAAAACTTTTGCAATAAAAATACTGTTCGTACTTCACGTGGAAAATATAACATGAACACAGCCCTACGGTGGTTTAAATCAATAGTACAGTTCTGAAATGGCATTTTTTAAGCGATTAATTTAGTATTCTTATTAGTTTGTTTCAGTAATGCTAAATAATTTCGATCTCCGTGATGCTTTGCTCTTCTGGATGACAGCACCCTCTGGCGGTAAATCGTTGGAAACAGACACTAGTTCGATTGTAGCCCGACCGAGTAGATGGTGGCGCTGCCTCCTCACAGTTTCTGGAGGATGCGTATTCCGTGGTGGCTGTGATAAGTAGCACGTCTTTCTTAACCGAAGTTGGTCCAAGGCCAGACCAACGTGCAGGTAGAAAAAACAACAAGACTATGAAAAAAAATCGTTCTTTTACCAAAAAAAAAAAGAGCATTGCCGGTACTGTGTTATGCCTACTTTAGGGAAGAGTCTATTATTTACGAACGTGGGTGGGCCGGCTTAATGGTTCGGGAGGGGGAAGCGAGGAGATTTGACATTCAAGGTAGTTGGGCATGGAGTTAGGATTATTATTATTTTTTATCAAATTGATTGCTGACGTGTTACGCGTCAAAACAAAGATAAGGGGGGGGGGGGTTGAGGCTTAATGGTTCGTCGACAACTTGGTCATTAGCGCCAAACAAAGATAAGGAAGTTGACTTAACCAACATGGCACACTTGAACATTTTTCTTTCTATCAGTAAATAACAAAAGTGGAAGTACGTTGGGGGTTAAAAGGTTTTGAGAAATCTGTAAGGAGGGCGAATCACGAAAAATTTCTTCAAGAAAAATACACATGTACCACCACAGGAGAACACACAATTATTCGTCCGTTAAATTTTCAGTGAAACCTATCACCATCAGAAAAACCACCAACATTAATAAAAAAAAAAGATTAAAAAAAGTGTCGTCACAACCAAAAGAAAGCACTTCCAAACAATGAAAAGGTTTGTTAGATTCTGTGACAGGTAATAATTTAGGAAAATCAATGGATGGTACCTCTTGCAGGAACCTCCTACATACACATGCTATGGAAAGTAATAGTTCAGCAGAACGCACCTAGACTGGGTATGAAGAGTTTTACTTGCCCATGCTTTAAATATTTGACATATTTGGCCTTTCCTATTGAATACTTTTGGTTAGTGAATGACTAAAAGATGCATGACGTTATTCATTACAGACGAATGTGACACGCACGCAAGATGGCGCACGCTGCTACATTACCGATCCAGCTGTACGATGTTTTTACACGTTTTTGTCCTCATAAAGTCTTCTAAATCTTATGTAACTTGTATTTGGGCTAGGCTTATTATGGTAATCATGTATATGGGGTTTCAGAGTAAACTTCGGCGTCTCGTAACCGAAAATTATTTCGTAATCGAAACTCATCTCCAAGTAAATCCAATGCCGTATTTTTTAGCAGCTGAGGTTGTGGCACTGGTCACGAATTATCATGGCGGTATTTTACGAATTTGATATTCCCATTATCAATCAAAATATCAGCAGCAACAATATCAAAATATCAGGTTTGATGATAAACAGTGTAAGACAACGGATTTGGACAACCAGGCAGGCAGATAGGCAGACAGACAGACAGGCGATAGAGCATATGAAAGTGTAGTTATGAACCATTAGTAATTATTTACCACAAAGTTCTGCGATTTCAGCCCGTATGGACTTGCTCGTCAATGTAGATAGTAGAAGGACTAAGAGCCATGAGACACGTACCATTCTAAAGAAGAAAATAGAAAAAAAAATCAATAATGTAACTACACAAATTTATCTAGACACACGCTAGTGTGTCGCCGCCAAGTAACAGTAGATCATCCCATTGTAGACATCCGATTGTTAAAAATTGATTGTTAATGATAAAAAAGGCGGCTCACTAGCAGACATGTGTCTGTTAACTGTAAGCAACTGAAAGCATATTTTGGCATGTTGAGGATAAATCCCAATGCGACAGAAATGTTTCAAATTGTAGAAAATGTAAGGGGAAGGGTCAGAGATTAAGAACAACTAAAATTTAAAGGATGAGTGTCCACCAATCATAGAGAAATAGATGCGTCAATAACGTTGTTTTTATGTTACTGTCCAGCTAGCTAGCTAGCTGACTACCTAATAAGATTTTTCCCATGTTAAATCCCATAGACTTTTTGCTCATGCCTAGCGAAAAATTGAGAAGGCCTACGTACCTGAACTTTTGCACGCGGATGCATGGTGATCTGAGGATGGTCCTTTTGTTGGTTTGGGGGTTGTAGGGGTCAGGGCAAATGCGTGGGAGGGTTTTGAAATTCGCCACCAGGGAAATTAAATTTCGTTTCTTTCCCAAGTTGCAATCAAAGATTTCAAGCAACAGCGGCTTGAACAGTCAAGACTGGTCCTTAGATTTATTGGAAAAGCCTGGACGAACAAAAAACTGAACTGTAACGAAGGACGAAATATGGAAACATTAACGTTTCCGTGGATTGCTTAAGAATAAAGGGATGCACGTTAGCTGATGGTTACGCAACAATACGAGCATCGACGAGCTAACAAGGTTTTTGTTAATAACCCAAAAATAAAAATAAAATGCTTCGCCGTCCGCTGTTTTAATAACAGCGACCATCGGGGGTTCTTGCATGACTAAATGTCAACGAAATCGGGAAATAGGGAAGATGCAGGGAAACAAAACAACTGAAGGGGATGCCCTGATTGAGTGAGCGAAGCGAACGAAATCAGCGATTGTTAGCTAGTGTGTGCAAAAATGGGATTGAAGATTATAAATGTGAAAATTTATAGAAATGAAATTCCTCTATACAAAAGGTACACATGAAGATAAGACGGTGTAACCTTATGTACGTTCACAGTCTTATGAAAGTTGTGATATCCACCCAAAACGAAAACTGGTAGAAAAACCCGCCAAGTTTCCAAAAACGATCGGCCTTTGAAGGTAGTGATATCATTCAACCAGGGAAAGGCCGCCAAGGTCAATCCTATTAGCCAAGTTAATCGCACCCAATAATACTTTGGACGTTAAATGAAAACTTGGAAGATTGCTACAGGGAGTAGCAATCTTCAAGTTTTCATTCGATTTTCGAACTATTAGTCGGTGCGATTAACTTGGCTAATCGACCTTGGCGGCCTTTCCTTGGTTGAATGATATCACTACCTTCAAAGGGCGATCGTTTTTGGAAACTTGGTGGGTTTTTCTACCAGTTTTGGTTTTGGGTGGATCTATCTATCTATCTGTGTCTACATACCTATCTATCTGTCTGTAAAATATATAATACGCTTAGGTTGGGCAAGCAAATTCATCATTATCATGCACTATAATGAAAGAGGGCGAGCGACCGACAATGTCAAACAAACGGGTGTGGCCTGTAACAATCAGTAACAATCGAAATATTTTATTTATTTTATTTATTTATTTATTGTTATGAGAGCCAAAAGGATCTGTACACTCCATGCGCTCTACTCTACTTAAGCTACTCACTACAGCGGCACCAAATATCCTTACTGACCATAGGAAACCAGGCTCCAACTAGACCCTATTACCTACATTCCAAAAACGCCTGGTCGTCTTACAGAATTTCAAAACCACCCTGTACGGCACCCTTTGACCACCCCACGAGGGAGGCAACTTCAACGCATCGCACACTACACCACCACTAACAAGCGGTGGCACACGTAAAGCATCCCATAGTGGACACCGAAACAAAAAATGGTCAACAGATTCATCCTCTGTGGTGCAGGCACAAAGCGGAGACGCACACCAGCCCATACGATGCATGTGTGCACGCAGACTCACATGCCCCGTACGCAAACGTGACAACAGACTGGCATCTCTCCATGGCAACCGATCCAAAACAACAGGTCGCCCAACAGACTGCTGCACTTCATATAGCCTTCTGCCAGTAGTACTCTCATTTCAAATCGTCTGCCACTGCGAATTCTCAATTGCCAAGAGCACTGGGCGCAGATCCCTATAACCAATAGGACACCGTATGTGATTCGTCCTAGAGCGAAAGCCCTCACGTGCGAGCCCATCTGCCACTTCATTGCTAAATATGGCAGAGTGACCTGGTACCCACGTAATCGATACCCTAACTCCCCCTTGCAGGGCTGACAGTAGTTTCCTACTTACATCCACACTAAGAGGATGATCCACGTCAAGAGACGAGATCGCCTCTCTCAGGAAAGCAATACCAGTTCTCGAATCCGAATGAACCACAAAGCTACTGACCCCTAGGGACAAACCCTCTTCAATAGCCAACGAAATTGCCACGAGCTCCCCCAAAAAAACCGACGGTAATCCAGAGATGAAATACGACCGTTCCAAACGCAATTCCTGTACAAATACGCCCACTCCTCCTTCCCAAACATCCTTACAAAAGGAAGCGTCACAAAATATGTTCACTGTGGTATTGGGTGTTGGCGGCGCATCCCAAACAGAGGACAACAGAGTGCACCACGACCAAGGACAAAACACCAAAGTTATCTTTGGGTCCAAGAACATGGACAGTTGAGGATCCAAAAGTAACGTTGCTCCCAGGCCCAGAGCACCTGATCTTTTCCTAGCCGACTCCCTAACTGCCATAAGTGCACTTATAATGCATGCAACAGGGTCCCTCCAACCCCTTGCAATGGCCCGGTAGCAATGTGTAAGGAGGAGCCTCTTTGCCCGCACACTCACAAGACACTCACCCGATTCTATGTGAATGGCATGAATAGGGGTTGACGGGAGACACCCCAGAACAACTCGCAAACACTCGTTTACCAACACCTGTATTGACTGCATGGGACCTGTAGCACCCGCAATATAGGCAGGTGGAAATCAATACTCGCCCTGACATACGACCTATACATTGTCGTGATTACAGAACGGCTGGCCACTAACTCATTTGTCGTTAGTGATTTCAAGACACCCAACCGGGACACCACCGATTTCCTGACAGCTGCCACATCACTTCTCCAAGTTAGCTGCGGATCAAGGCTGATTCCCAAATACCTGACACAAGTTGATGCATGCACCAGGGTGCCACCCACAGTTATAGAACCTGACCGCAGTGCACCCCTAGCAAATATCATGAGTTCCGTCTTTTGAGGAGAAAGGCGCAAGCCCCTCTGAGCCAACAGCCCCTCACCCCTAGCCACAATTCCCTCTAGAGTTGCCAGGAGACTTTGCAAATCATCCCCCACAACCCACACAGCCACATCATCGGCATAAGCGACAACATTGCCATCCGAGTCCAAGTCAATCAAAACAGCATTGATGACCAAGGCGAACAACGCAGGACTGAGGCAGCTCCCTTGCAGGAGGCCTCTATCCGTGGACCGGCACTCCGACCAATAGCCATCTGCCTTAGTAGCAAACTGCCTACCGGCAAGAAGGGCCATAATTGCACGTGACAACTGTACATTGACACCAAGAACAAATATGGCGTGCTCCACCCAATTGACATCCACCATATCGTACGCGGCCTTTATATCTAGAAACACGCACACAGCGATCTTACCACCACTCCACGCCTGCCGTATGCTTGCCTCCAGATACAAAACCGCGTCTTGGGCACTGCGATGACGCCTGAAACCAAATTGAGCCCTGAAAAGACCTTCAGATGTCTCCAACAACCACATTAAGCGGCGAACCAAAATCCTTTCATAAACCTTTCTAGCACATGACAACAGCGCGATGGGTCGATAACTTGTGACCGCAGTGCGCTGCTTGCCACGTCCTAGAACCGGGACCAAAACAGAAAACATCCAAGCCGCAGGCGGCGGAGCACCCTCAAAAACACGCTGAAAGAAAGCCACCAAATCCACACGGCCCATATCACAAAGGGACTTCAACTCACCATAACTAACTGAATCGATCCCCATAGCACTGCCCGTACGACAACGAGCCAACGCAGCCTCCAATTCGCCAACCGTAATTGGCGATTCAGACTGTTCAGACTGTTGCACATTATCCCAAGTCACAGCCGGTGGAGGCGCACCTCTAGAAGAATTGTATACCTCCAAAAAATTAGCATTGAAGGCTTTCGCCATCTCTAGGCCACGGAGAACTTCTCCATTATTACCCAAAATCCATGCAATTGACGTACGTGAATCCAGCGGATGCACAAGTTTCCAGACTTGGGCAAGAGGGAGCCCAACAGAAACCCTCTCACACAGTCGTCTGCCAAACGATGCCTTTTCTCTACGAAGAATAACCCGAGACTCTGACGCCGTTCCCACAAACACATACCACCGTTCATCCGTAGGAAACCGACGGAACCGCTGCCAGACACGGCGTCTGTCTCGAACTGCCATGGTGCACACTGTGGTCCACCAAGCAGGAGTAGAACCACTCCTACCACGCGTCCCAAATACCCCATTTGATGGTTTTTTAATCCACTGCTTTACCCAGTTCCCAAATGCACCCACCTCAACTTTCGGACGGGCCATACCTCTGCCACCTCCCCTCTGGTCCTGCTTGCCTTGAAATAGAGCCACTGGGAGGTGATCACTGCCTCTGAGGTCTTGCGAAACCTCGAAGGAGAAGCAATGAGCAAGCCCCAGGGAACACAAATACATATCCAATACCAATTCTTGGACAGAACCCCCACACCGCCTAAAGAAAGTCGGGGTGCCATTCTGCACCACCTCTAAACCCAATTCTGCCAGCGTAGCAACAAACATCCTACCCCGAGTGTCACAGCGATCACTCCCCCACACCCAGTGATGTGCATTAAAATCACCCCCCAGAACTAGTGGTCTAGGGAGAGACTTTACCCATGCCACCCTATTAGCTTTGGACACAGCTCCTGTAACGTGAACGAAACCCACAGTCAACCAAGCCCCATTAACCCAAACACTTATCACACAAGCATCAACGTGCGGGCACACTGGAACGACAGGCAACACAAATGGAACCCAGGCCTTTATATACAGCCGAACCCCGGAAAGACCAGGACCCGCAATTCCACTAAACCCAGGTAAATAGGGAGTTGAGCCCACTTGGAGCCTGGTTTCCAATAGGCCCAACAGATCAAATTTAGTACACAATGCCTCGATTTCATCAAGCTTGCTAAGTGCACCATGCACATTCCATGTACAGATCGAGAACTCTAATGGGAAAAAACAATCTAACCTAATACATATACACGCAAACGCCTATGTTACATCAACATTGTGACCAACGTCCGGGTCACACTCCATGGCTGCTCCACTAACTGCAGCCATATCTCCAATTGGTTCCACATTAGGTGTTTCAAGGTTCACTCGCACTAACGAAACCCCACCCTTGTCATTACACATATCAGGAACCTCTTCCACAGATCCACCTGTCTCATTCGCAAGAAACCAACCAACTTCCTGTAAATTCTCAAAGGTAGCCGCTTCGTTTACAAGCACACTAGAAACAGAAGCACCCAATTGCTTTTGTTGCAACTGCGACTGCTGAGACTTCATTGCTTCACAAGCCAAATTCAAGCCAGATCTGTGATGATCACCACTTTGATTGCACTCAGTCACACTCGCTTCCATGTCTTGCAATGGCCCAAACCTATTTGTATCCACTGCTTTAACCTTTGCTGCAATCGAAATATTGCTAGCTCGTAGACCCGACTGGAAGAGTTTCAAACTTGGTTCAGTATCAATCACTGCATGCACGATCGTTGTTGGGTTTATTGCGCTTATAAAAAATAAATAAATAAATATCAAGGTTTACCACCTGCTGGTGGATGGTTGCCGGAAGGGTTGTGAGCCACTGACACCGTACCATTTCGCATGGGGAGGCGGGGGAGGAGGAGTTTCTTATTTAATGGTTTCTCTTAAGAAAGTGGGTGAGATCCTCGGTGAGGAGCTCCCGACGGAACCCACTCTCTGAGTCCATACACACCGTCCTTGAGCGAAGAGCATTCCAAACTGGGACAACACGAACTGCAAAAAAATTTCTTCTGCAGTCAAGACGCGATTTCTGGACAGCAAGTTTCCACGGGTGGCCCCGAGTTTTGTGGAGAGACAGGGCCAAGTCGAAAAATGGGAGGTCCACTGAGATAAGATTATGCAGAATCTTGTAAGTTAATATTAAATCAAATCTCAATCTCCGTAGTTCCAACAGCTCAAGCCCTGTCCTTGATAGCCGTTCAATGTGACCAACGTCCCGGAGTCCAGGAAGTTTTTTGGTAAACTTACGCTGGACGGACTCAATTAGGTCAATGTCTTTCGCAAGATAGGGGGACCACACTGGTGTGGCATATTCAAGAATGGGCCGGACGAAGACCTTGAATGCCCAAACTTTAATTTTAAGGTTTCCCGATGTAAAACATCTGTTAACAATCGCCAACCGGCGGAATGCCAAAGAACTGATCTTCAAACAGTGAAGGGATGACTTAAGGTCCTTGGAGAGCCAGATGTCTAGGTCCTTAACCTCCTCCACGAATGGCAGAAGTTCTCCATCAAGTTGGTACCTATATTCAGGACTTAAACGACCAATATGAAATGTGTGACATTTCGAGGAAGAAAGTGGCAACTGCCACATTTTAGACCAATAATGAACACGTGCAATTTCCTCACTGAGTGCACTTGAAGGACCTGGTGACACAATTTCTGCTGTGGATTTAAGATCGTCTGCAAATTTTACGCCAAATGGGGAGGTGGATGCCAGAGGGAGGTCATTCAGGTAAACCAAGAAAAGTATAGGGCCGAGGACCGAACCTTGAGGAACACCGCTTGGCACGTTGACCCGGAGCGAGAGTGTTTTCTCAACTATTACCTGCTGGGAACGATTTTGAAGAAAGGCAGAAAGCCAGTTTAGAAGATGGCCACCAATTCCGCAACTGCTAAGTTTAGCCAATAATTTGCGATGAACAACCGATTCAAAAGCTTTTTTAAAATCAAAGTATACTACATCACTAGGGGCTCCAGCGTCCAATGCAGAAGTCCACCGGTCAAGGACCCACAGAAGTTGATGCGTTGCTGACCTCCCAGGAAGAAAACCGTACTGATCTTTACCAATAATGGAAAACTCGTCCAAGAAAGCTAAAAGCTGTTCACGGATGACTGACTCCATAACCTTGCATGCAACGCAAGTAAGCGCAATTGGCCTATAATTTTGTGGGTCAGACGGTGAACCTTTCTTAAAAATAGGCACAACAATGGCACGTTTCCAAATTTCCGGTAATGCGTCCTGTTTAAATGACAAAGAGAAAAGTTTAGTTAATGGGTAGCAGATTTCAGTTGAGATTAGCTTTAGTAGAGAGGCAGATATGCCGTCGGGCCCACAAGATGTGCTTGGCTTAATATTAGTCAAAGCCGAAAGCACACTTCGTTGGTCAAAATTTATCCAACAACAGTCCCTATGGCAAGTACTTGACTGTGGTCCTGGTAGGTTCTGATTTCCGTCATCAGAAATCGTATTCGACGCAAAAAACGTGCTTAAGGCATCCGCCTTTGATTTATTATCAGTCAGAAACCCACTCGAAGTTTTAAATGTAAGCAAGGATCGTGTGGTCTTGCTCATCCTATGGTAGAATTTGAATAGACTAGACGAGTTTCCCTCTCTTATTCCCTCTCTCAGTTTCGGAGTGCCACGCCTCAACCATACCTGACTAAGTCTTTCTTACCATCTTATAGGCTAAAAGAGACATTTGGTCCGGTTTTGCCCTGTACTGTCTCCAGAGTTTAAGCTTCTGGCGTCTCAATTTTGCTTGGTATCAGAACGGAGAAACGGGCAAGTGAGCGTCATCCATTGAAAAAAGACAACTATCACCTATACAGTGGCTCACTGCCCTTCTGTTGTCCGAATGCCTAATGGTGGTAAAGCCTAATTATATTATATTAGTAATTTTTTGTTTGCTTTGGCACGCTGTGATCACCTCTTTAGTGTACATACATGAATGCTACAGTAATCTCACACACTAGTGTGTTACCCAGGCGATTCCTCCAATCACAAGTTCTCGTAAACAAGCTAGCCAAGACTTAGTCTGAATATTAATACTAAAAAAAGGGCTAATTTGCGGCTAATCACTTTAATTTACGTAAGGCCACTAAATACCGTTTACCAGCAAAACATTAATGCCATACACATGCGTGTCATCTCTTATATTTATGCTTCCCTGCGTTTAACACTGCCCTGAATACATTTTAAACTAGCTCAATAAACAAGAGAAGCTCGATATTTACCTGCACGTCATTCTTGTGCCTGTTGTGAAAGAATGTACTCATCTACTTGTAGTTAAGTGGCACCTTCAAAATCTCTTAGATATCAGCAAAGGGTCGTAGTACAGAACACTCATTCTTTGATTGATGGTCGCTAATCTTTCATGCAAAGGTTATCTCTAGTTCGGAATTAGCCTTTATTGACGTAAGACTCGAGATAATGTGCTATAAAAGCTTTATTAAAATTAAAAGTAGGCCTAACATTTATGTTTAATACAGACGAATTATTCTGAAAA
>JAHWFP010263608.1:99688-112547 GCA_023313725.1 Lithobius niger | reverse complement strand
TGTAAAAGAAAAATTAGACAGTTGAGCTGTAACGTACAAATGAGCACGGTTCCAATGTGCTGTTTCTCCTCGCGATACTAAAGCTAACGATGGCAGAAGTAACTTGCTCTTTGTAAAAGAAAAATTGAGTAGTTGAATTGTAATGTCAAAGGGAGCAGAGTTCCTGTGCGTTTCTTTCCATCGTATTTATAAACGTAAACTTAGTTGCTGGCTGTTTGTAAAAGAAAAATTAGAGTTTTATTTTATGGTACAAGCGTGATGAAAAAGTAGAATGTAACGATTAAAAATGGAAAAGCAGTGCATTGCACAAAAAATAAACAATTGCGACGTTTCGAGGCAATGGCCGCTTCATTATCAAACAATAAAACTAAAATATGAAGCTAAGAAGCTAAATTTAGTAAAACACTTTAAATTCCAGAAAATTACGTACAAACGCAATGCACGGGAATAAAAATAATATATAAAATGGCCCAAAGGCAGCTTAAAAAATGCTAGTTGGGACCCTAACACTTAGAAGTGAGGAATTTGCTATTTCCTGGGTTTGTCCTGGTGTGCAAAATTGGAAATGCCCATTTTTTTTTGTAAAATAAGGACATATTCCTTTCATGCATATTTTCCTGCATCGTATTGGCATATACTGGACGATTTTTGCGCTGGAATGCAGAGAGCTTCAAGATTTAACCTTGCATTATGTTGTTTTTCATAAAATAAAATTCTTGTGTTTCAAGGTCAGGGGTGTGCCCCACCGTGATTTTTGACGGCAGATTTGTGAAATGAGATTTTTCAATTTAAATTCTGTTTCGTCGTGCCAATATAAGTGGCCGCGCACGTCGGTTCTTTCCAGGGAATTTGCTACACTACGCTCTAGGAATTTTTAGTGTACATAGGTTTCTGATCGACTGGTACACCTGGGTTGGTGAGCGATTTAATATTGGTCTGTAAGGAAGAGACCAGTGTAATAGTATGAGGGGCCAGCAGTTTCCGGAGGTCATCAGTACATCCCTTGAATTGTGGAATGCTGATAAAGTGTTTAGGTTTGAGCTTTCGTGGACTTTGTTGAAAAAATCATTCGCTATCAACGAAGTTTATCAAGAGGTGTAGAAGGAAGTCGTTTTCAATGTATATCTGCAAGGTGTACACAATTAACTATTGTATCCGTAGTGTGTGAAAAAATTCTATTAATTTCGTTAACGACGACGTTAGTGAGTAATGTATCGACCTAAACCATGCGCAATGGCTGTTTGCCGTGACGTCACCATGAGTTAGCCAATGACGAACGAGAACAACGGCTGATTGGCCGTCTGATTGGACTAGCCTAGTCACGTGATATGCACGTTACAGCAAACAGCCATGGCGTGTGGTATAGTTGCATATGAAGGTTTGTGTTAATGTGTGAATTCAGCAATATTTGCGAGATTTATGATCACAGTTGTGTCTAGTTAAGATATTGAGTATTTTTGGACTCCTCCGGAAGGTATGGGAGAATATTTATTTTGTCAGTACTTTGTACGATGGCGAGTGAATCATCAACTTAGCATTTGTAGCATTTTGTTTTAAGAAATTGTGACATTAAGACAGTATCGATTTTGTTAAGCGCTATGTCCGCCGAAAAAGTTGAAATGCAGCTTCCCATGGAAACCCCCATTTATGCTGTGAACAGTTTATTGTAGTGAGCAAATTTGGCTAGAAACTTATTTTATTGGTGTTAATAAAAAATTCGAGTGTTCATTCCAGTCAGACATTAATATCTCAATGATGCTGTCTAAACTGAAATCTTGGCTTAGTGAAAGAAAAAAAAGCAACTATGTCACAGGAAACAAAGGATAATCCTGGCGGAACTGTTTTGAAACTTGGAACCGAAACAGTTTCAGCGGGTTTCCCCGTTGTTTCGTTCGTCATAGTTTTTATTTCCTTCATTTAGCCAAGATTTCACTTTAGACTGCATCATTGAGAACTTAACGTCCGACCACTCCCTCCTCGCTCTTCTGGAATGGAGCCTCGAACTTTTTATGGACACCATTAAATAAATTTTCAGACAACTTTTTTTACTACGATAAACTGGTCATAGCTCAGATGGACGATTTTAACTTCTTTTGGCCGACATAACTCTTCACAAAATTGAAACTGCCTCTCGATCTAAATTTCCTGAAACAAAATATTACAGATGCTTCGTTGCCGATTCACTTGCTCTCGTACAAAGTAGGATAAAATAAACATTCCCCAATTCCTCATTGGCTATACCGTCCTTCTCTGTCCTACACTATGGAGCAATCCAAAAATATGTAATAGTTTTTCTGGACAGAACTGTGGTCATAAATTCCGCAAATATTGTTGAATTCGCACATTATCACAAACTTATGTGTACAAATAGGTCTCTGCTTGTATTCCTGTTCTGGGGGGGCCCCCCCCCTCCCGTACAAGAGAAACGTTGTAAAGCTTTACGTGAGGAAAATAAGTGCACGAGAACCTTGTTGACGTTTACGTTACAATTCAACTTACTAATATTTCTTTCACAAACAAGAAGCTACTTTGCATTGCTGACTTTAGCACTGTTAGGAAAATAAGCTCATGGGAACACTTGTATGTTTCAATTCAACTCTTAATTTTTCTCTCATGCACCTTTTTTCCTCGCAGCGATAAAGCGCAAGGTAACTGTGAAGCAGCTTCTTGTTTGTGAAAGAAAAATTAGTAAGTTGAATTGTAACGTAAACGTCAGCAAGGTTTCCGTGTTTATTTTCCTAGCAATGCTAAAGAAGCTAAAGATGCGAAATAGATTCCTGGTAAGTAAGATTGAGTGACAGCCAGTATCGTGCACAATTAAAACAATATACGTTTCGGGAGGACAACCTACCGTCTTCAGGTAAAAATAAACACTAAAACATTAAAAAAATTCATGGCAGTATCTGCCGAGTCACCAAGTCTATAAAAACGAACTATTCAGGCATGGTCGAGGCCTAAAATTTTAAAATAAAAAAATAAATATTAAATACAAATGATACAACATGTTTCTAGACGGGCGCCCGGAAGTAGACTGATAACGGGAGGCAGTGACGTCACGTGGTTCAGAAAACTTTGCCTCCTGTTACCAGCCTATTTCCGGGAGCCCGTCTAGAAACATGTTGTATTGGTGTGTAATATATATTTTTTTATTTTAAAGTTTTAGGCCTCAACCATGCCTGAATGGTTTGTTTTTATAGACTTGGTGACTCGGCAGATACTGCCATGAATTTTTAAAATGTTTTAGTGTTTATTTTTACCTGAAGACGGGAGAGGTTGTCCTCCTGAAACGTAGTGTAATTTTAATTGTGCACGATACTGGCTGTCACTCAATGTTATCTGATAAAAGTGCTGAAACTTCTCAATCTCAATCACAATAGCTTCCTGGAGCATCCTGGGAATGCTCTACAGAAATTAGACAGTTAAATTATTTACTGGTAAGCAGGATTATTGTGCCCATAGTTTCCTGTCAGTGGTAAAGCTAAAGATAGGAAGCAGCTTCCTGTTTGTGAAAGAAAACTTAACAGAATTGCAATCTACAAGTTAGCAAGGCTTCCCTGCCCTTATGTTTTGCACAGTGTTAAAGGTAAAGTTGTTAATGTAAATGACTTAATTCGCTACTGCGAAAACTAAAACCAAAAATGTCAGTTTTGCATTTTATTTATCAATAAAGCATGTATTTTATTTATTTTTTTAATTTTATCCCCGTAAATGCACTGTAACACCTAAGAATTTTATTTTGGATGGAGGGCAAAAAAAATTGTAATTTAAAATGAGTCGCAAAAAGGAAGGGAGGATGTGGTTTGTATCATTGGGACTCTGGAAAACGACACATTTTCAGCAACTCTGTTATTTGAAACGTACAGAAAACCACAGGCCCAATTTTTACCATGGTAGGAAATTTCAGAACAGCTGAATTGTTTTTTATTGCGAAAGCCTCTTTTCAAAGCAACAGCTAATTTGCACACTTTTCAGAAATATAAGTTTGGGAGGCAGATAAATTTTAACAGAGATAGCTTGGTAAGCATGTCCAGAATTGAGAGCTGCACATTACGTTTTATTTATTGCAAATGGATGGATGGATTATTGTTAATCATTAAACTAAAATTTGTTAGGAAAGCAATACAAGCAAAATTTAGTTTAATGTTTAACGATGATACAGGAGACTGAAAATAAATCCAAAAGTTGTAAAACATCAAAATTTGGGAAAAAATAAAATACAAGGTGCTTACCTGGAATGAATCATTGAGATCTAATATACTACGATATTGGACTCTTTGTTTTTGCTAATAGTTTACATCGTTATTCAAATTTATTTTGATACTATGATTGGAGCACAATTTTTGTTTTATTGGGTAAAGGAGTGAGGCATCCTTTTTTTTTTTTTTTTTTTTTACCTGGTGCCATCACACCAAATGCAAGCAGGAGCTCTTGTGGGGTGAGAGCATGCTTTTCTCTGCATGGTTTTGCAATTTAAGCTGAATTAGATTTACTTAGGCCTATTTTTTTATTTATCTACTTGTACGAAATATTCGGGTCTTGACGGAAGCAGTTGGTTGCCAGTGGTAACAGCATAAATGTTTTGCTGTAATTGTTTGGTTTTGATTGCGACATCTAGCAATAAAACCGAACACCAAACATGCAGATGCACAGCCAGCTGAGATAAATAAAGCCTGCAGTGCACTCTGACAGAGATGCAACCTCCTGTGGGATCCCCTAAACCAAAGCCCGCGTTATGAAACTACGTTTCACAGTGGAATGACTTCAAGGCCTACCAAGATGAAGCGTCGTGCGCATAATCTGGACCTGAAGTTTTTTGATGAAAGCGATGAGTGGCAGCGGTTGAGGTAGCCAGTTTTGGGGAAGGGCTAGACACTGTGGCATATTTTTTACTATGCCAGGTTCTAGCTCGGTTGGGGATGAACTAGGAATCCGTTCAGTTTCAACCACATAATAACCAAGAACAGTCCGATGCCATTTTGTTGCATGTGAAGCAAACACACACCCAAGATGCCGGCTACTGCAAAAATACTGATCCAACCAGATCAAGTTGTATGAAAAGTGATGCGAAACCAGTTTTGCATTGAGCCGCCCGTGAAGCCGGGGATCCTCGGGGAGGTCCCCAGTAGAGGAATCCGTTGTTTTAAATTAATTTTTGTCTTTTCAAAAATTCGAATGAAAATTTTTGTGAAAATTGCATCTCTATGCTGCAGGATATCAGATTTCAATTTAAGCCAATTTCTCAAACATATATTAGCTTCTGTAGCTCCAGTGCCGATCCCAATAGGAAACGTATGGCACACCCCAATAAATTCTTCCCCCCATCACCCTGCTAGGGACCCCGAGGCCTCTGCAGCACATTCCCGGGAAGGCCCCATTCCTCCAAATACAACCCTCTACAAAACTGATAATACTACACTTAGGTCTTCTACGTTACGTCCTCTAAACGTCTTGGAAATTTTATGTAAGTTATATTTAAGCATGACGTACTGGGGTAATCATTAGGGTGGATAAAAAACAATCCTTTATTTAAATTTCAAATCGAAATGGTGCAGAAAAAGTGGTCTTCGACTTCTTAATTGCTATTCGAAACGAAAAACAATCTAAAAATATTTTTGAAGTGTCCACCTCAGCATAAAGTTTAACATTACAAGTCAGTGATTTTTGGCTATTTTGAAATAAAGATTTTTTTCTTTATCTTATTTGGTGTTCTCAGAAACCACAAAACGAAACCAGAATTAAATTTAAAATATAAAATTTTCCACAAAAGTATTGTTTTCATTTATGGCGTAAAATCTGCAAAAACGACTTTTTCTGCCTTTTTGGCGGCCAATAATTCACATCGTTTTCTGAATGAAAAAAAAAATGGTTTCTGATTTTGGCTTCAGTTGGTCTCTGAGAGTAAAAAATGAGACAGCAAAAAAAGTGTATTTTAAACCAGTCACACATTTTTTTTTTTTCAGAATTCGCTATTTTTCCCATTGACTTATAATGTTTTTAGGCTCAGGCGGGCACCTCTAACAATTTTTTTACTTTTTTTCTTTTGGGATAGTGATTAGTATAGGCCGAACACCGACTTTTCTACACTATTACTATTTGAAATTTAAAAAAAAAAGGATTTTTTTTTATCCACCCTAGCGTGTAAGTACTGTCTTTCAGACTAGATTTTTCTGTACAGTTCCTCTGTATTTCGTAATCGAAATAGAACATATCCATAGCTGTAGCATTTGTCTTTGCCACTAGCAGAACGGGTCAACAATTAGCTAATCCTTTCAACATGTATATTTATTTATTACCTGCGTAGAAAAAAAAAGGAGTGGAGGGAGGCCTTTCCAGTAGTAACTGAGATTTCGTCGTGAACCGATTTGGAGGAAAAACAGGAAAAAATGTAAAAAATATTTTTTAAAAGGGTCATAAAATAGCAAAATTAGCTAAAAGAAGTTCGTCAAGTTTTTAATAATTTTTTTAAAACTTTTTTCTGTGTCCCCCCCCCCCCCCCCAACCTATCTCCCTCCTCTGATTAGGGAATCATTTAACCCCTATCGAGGACTGTCCGGTGCCACTATTGCTGCCTGTTTCAAGACATTGCCGATGTCAATTTTAACTAATAAACGCTAGTCAACGCTACACAATAACTCTATCGGTTTTTCCTAAATTGACGTGTTACGAGTTACCAAAATTGACTTACTTCAAATGCATCTTGCAGAAACGACGCCCGCAGGGTAGCAAAGTTATAATTTCCATCTGCCAAAACATCATCGAAGTTTTGAAACATAATTTTTGTCTTTTTAACTGTTAAAAATGACATCAAAATCGAGCAGTACGTAGCGCTTATAATCAGTATAAACAGAGAGAATAAAGCCATGATTATAAGACTAGACTGCTTTCGAGGTAAAGTAGGCAAACCTGAAATAAAAGAAGTAAAAATGTCAAAAAAAAAAAAGAGAGAATCGACAGGAAAAACTAGACGGAACAGGAATGTGTAGCTAATTATGGTAAGGAGTGTGTATTTTAATAGTTGTTCTGATGCCAGATGGAGAAGCAGTATCATGCATGTGCCGAGTTAACTGCAACAGAAACTGGAACTTTGCAAAGCAAGTGCATGTACGCTATACATCGCGTTTTATTATTGGTAACGGTTACTTATGAAAAACCGATTGCCTTTGTGTTGCTTTATTTAATGTCCGAAGTCCGAGGTCCATGAATAGTTTGAAGTCTAGCAGGAGATTGAAGGAAGAAGCCCCTTTAAATGTAAGTTGGATGACGGTAATTAAGTATAGCAAACATCAACGGCCCCAATAGTGTTTAGGCTATTCGTCTGGTCAGGGAAATACGACAAGGCATTTAAATTCCTGCATGCTCTCGCTTGGCATTCACGATATGTCCCGGGGAAAAGCTATTCATGGTTATAAAACCAACATCTGCAAGGTTTAATCTGGCGACTTACGGATTACAACAGCAGTCCAGGGCGAATGTCATGGGCTGGTAAACTCCATCAACAATCGTTAGCAGACGAGGTTTCTTGCAAAAGATTAAAAAAAAGCACAAGGCCCAACATGGCCAAGATGGCTGCCGCTTATTACTTCGGCATGTTGTCATGGAGCATGACCTCAGTAACACGTCTGCTCCTTAACGGATTCTGCAGAAGAAGAAAAAACCCTGCTCCAGGCAGAAAAAAAGCAAAGCGAGAGCAAAATAACAGGCAACAATACAGCATCCAAGACGTAGGTACAACCATACAAACGGTTCAGTTTCAACCTTACAATTAAGAATTCAACCAACAATTAAGTTTCAACCATACAATTAAGAATCAATCAAGGCTGGCTTCTTTCACTACAAAATCGCCTGCCAGACATTGCATTCCATTACCTAGACAACATTGTTGCACTTACATTGTTATAAGAAATGTCGTATCAAGATTGCACTAGGCTTCAACCGTCAAGTGCTAACAGAAAAAAGGCTAGAATTAACCAAGGTCAATATGGTAATGTCCAACATTACCAGAGGGAGAATAAATGTGGGGGCGGTGCAGGGACTGCTAGCACCGTCCCACAGAAAAAAAATGACCTATAATTAGCTTGACGACGTGGCGCACACCTCTACCCTTTTCATATAGATGGCGACCCTGGTTCGCTCAATTTAGAATGGGAAAACGTATTTAATAATCAACCTTTTGTTGTAGCAATCGGAACCGCACCAAAAATGCGAAAATCATTGCGTTGCAACTTGAAGAATTTAGTTTAGTAATTTATCAGTCCTAACGATTTCTAAGTCTCTGATGACGGCTTTTGATTAATAGCAATAAATAATATAATAAACTTTAGTTTCGATTTCTATAGTTCTAGTTCCATTTATTAGAGTTTCAGTTGCAATGCAATTTTTATGTTTTAGTCCCACCTTAGTCCCACCTTTGTTGGAAGGTGCTAATACGTTTATTTAAATAAATGCAGTTAAGGGCTTATCTCTGAAATAAGTATAGCCACACAGTACTGCAGTAAATGCTACAGGGTTCACTCAAGCTATATAAAATAGTAATCTAACAGTTAAACCTTCTACTCAAAATTTCGAATTACAGTTTGGAATCACCGCAGAAATTTAAATTTTCGGATTCCGGTAAAGGACATATGAAAGAGGAAGTAGCATGCTTCAGTTTCAGTGCGAAGAACAAGTTTGCAGGTGGAGATGCCTAAATTTTTTTTTATCTTTCATAACGTAAAAGTGGGTGTTACAACAGCTTGTAGAATATATTGTAATGACATCGAGCACCTGTCATGTAGCAAAAGCGTCCAGCAAGAAAGGGAATGCACCTAAAAATACTTTCATACTAACAATCAAAGCTGAGCTTGAATAAAGAAAAGGAGAAAACAATGTAAACAGCGATGTGTTGTTTTTCTCTTTCCCTCATATAATTTTTTTTTATCAAAATCTTGACGAGCCTTAAGTCAGCCGAAGCAATTGAATGCTTGTATGGCTGAACCGGCTCAATTTTGAACATTACCAGATTTTTAGAGAAGAAGAAATATCTGGTAAAGGGAGGTGCCAACCCGGGGATTCGAACGGGGAAACCTCCGATCATCGTGTATCTCTCACCACTCAGCCACGATGACCACAATGTAAGTCGTAATGATGTATCGCACAACAGAGATATCCAAAGTAGTTTTTCAATATCTTCCATTGTTGAAAACTCGCCATAAGATGTAAGATGACTTTAAAAAAGAGTTTTTTTTTCCGATTCCAACCCTAACTAAGATAAATCCAACATTGGTTGCGACTCTGCCAGTTGACTTCGAGTACTTGCTACTCTTGCTTCTATTCGACACATAGCCAGGAGTGGATCAAAGTAAATTTTGCACCCAAGCGATTTACTCCGCCCTTCCGGATTTCTGACACTTTGACCACGGCTTTTGGTTCCCCCTCTCCCCATTTACAACTGCGGAAATTTGACCGAAGTACTAAGTATTACAGATGTATTTTTATTCAACGCTTATACAATTTTTGACCTTATTTGTCTCATGCTAGATGAAAACTTTCATATTACACTTTTGAATTAATCACGTTAATCAGTTGGATGATTCAACTGACTCCATTGACGCCAATAACGAAGATCATTCATTGGAAATAAAATACTACAGTAAGCCATCTTTATGCACTTATGTTTCATTGGAGCGATGTTAGACTCAGATTTCAATTAGCAAAACAGTCCGTCACTAGATCACTGCCATATTGTCTTTAGACAGTGGGCTAGTGGCCATATCCTTAAAGGTGGTCTGGCAGTGATCTGGTATATGGACTGGTTCTCTGTTCGAATCTCGCTCCCTTAACTAGAATGAAAAGTGAGTACATATAGGTAGCTAACTGTGTTTCGTTGTTTATAGTGCATGATTTTTGCAGATGGCTAAATGCCATTTTATCATTGTTTTATGTACAGCGATTTGTGTTATCTAGACACACGCTAGTGTGTCGCCGCCAAGTAACAGTAGATCATCCCATTGTAGACATCCGATTGTTAAAAAAATGATTGTTAATGATAAAAAGGCGGCTCACTCGCAGACATGTGTCTGTTAACTGTAAGCAACTGAAAGCATATTTTGGCATGTTGAGGATAAATCCCAATGCGACAGAAATGTTTCAAATTGTGAAAAATATAAGGGGAAGGGTCAGAGATTAAGAAAAACTAAAATTTAAAGGATGAGTGTCCACCAATCATAGAGCAAAAGATGCGTCAATAACGTTGTTTTTATGTTACTGTTTTAGCTGAGTAGCTAATAAGATTTTTCCCATGTTAAATCCCATAGACTTTTTGCTCATGGCTAGCGCAAAATTGAGAAGGCCTACGCTTACGTACCTGAACTTTTGCACACGGATGCATGGTGATCTGAGGAAGGTCCTTTTGTTGGTTTTGGGGTTGTAGGGTTCAGGACAAATGCGTGGGAGGGTTTTGAAATTCGCCACCGGCAAATTTAAATTTCTTTTCTTTTCCAAGTTGTAACCAACGATTTTAAGCAACAATGGCTTGGAACAATCAAGACTAGTCCTTAGATTTATTATAAAAGCCTGGACGAACTAAAAACTGAACTGTAACGAAGAACAAAATAAAGAAACATTAACGTTGCCGTGGATTGTGTAAGAATAAAGGGATGCACGTTAGATGATGGTTACGCAACAATACGAGCATACACGAGCTATACTAGGACCACTAAGAGAATGACTTGGTGTTATCATCGATTGTTTAAGTCGTGACCTCGCTTGCTTGTTTTAGGTGCCTGCAAGGTGCACTCTTGGCCATTCATTACCCGTTACCAAGGATTCTTCCATGGTTTGGCAGCGCTACGTACACGATCGGCTCGAGGTGGTCCGTGCATTAGCAATGAATTCAATTGGAATGATCGTTTTGAGACGTTGTCATGGCTACGTCAACACATAAAATAATTTTAGCAGTAAAGAAAGATAATTTGTGGTTCCTCTCATAACATAGTGAAGTGAGAAAATTTTTGTTCCACTAGAAGTACTTTTAAAAACGATATACACTTAAAAACAAGGTTCGTTACTGAAAATATAAACGTCGCTCTCGCTTAAAGCATCATTCATCCTCCCCTATGGTTGCCAGGCAACAACAAGTTACGCAGGCAAGCCATCCAAATTCAGCTGCCCAAAATCCAAACAAACAAAATAATAGTGAAATATTAAATTAAATCCCTTTAATTTTTTTTTTATTAAATAAGTAAAGTAAAATAAGACAAATAGACGAGCTCCACATGTCTAAAATAATCATACTATACCTAACACGAAAAACTGTTGGACTGCGTACGGCAACTGTTAAATCGGCCGTAGCCGTCTGATTTCGGCAGTATTCAATTACTTTCGATAACAAAAGCCTGGCGAGTTGAAAATAGTTTACAATAAATTTACACGTGTTACCTTGAAACGTGTGTAAGTCCTAGATAAACGGGGAAAACAAATACATTGACAGTGTTAGTTGTCAAACTCTCTCGTTGACCTCTCGTTTGTTTACATACGTAGAACAAAGTGGACTACAAATCAGCATCTGTTTTGTCCACTCCCGAACATTTCGTGAGATTTCTTGTATCCAGACGTTAACTCTGCAGTGTTGCACGTATCTTCTTACAATGATTTGGTCTGTTGACAAACATTTTGAATCGTAGCACGAAACAAGGAATCGGTGCATCGTTATCCCGCGTTTTCTTTATCACCGCCCCTTACTTTAATTGCTGTATAGCGCCGATTACTACCATACAAATATGGAAAACTAGGTGCGCTTCGCCTCCCCCCCCCCCCACCAATCCTCATGCCAATTTGTCAATTTAGTTTGTAATACAGTACAGTGTAATCAGCAGCTGGGAAATAACACAAATAAGAGCACAATGGATTTTTATTTTTATTTACCAAGACTTCTAACAAGACGGCTATCTTTTTTCCAGCAAACCCCAAGCATTCCTTTGCTCTGCCGACACTTTCTTAACAATAGGGAGTTGTTTATTTGTACGCATGTCTACAATAATACGTCTTATTGACGTGTCGAAAAAATTGAGCTGCGTAATGGGTGATAGACGCGGCCTTTTTTTTTTTCCCCCGGCGTCTCTACATCACTTGCCCGGAAAAGCTATAGGCTTAACGCGCCTTGCATGAGACGTGTAGCAATTTAGCAAAACGTTACAACACTCCAGTAGCAGCCACTGCACACTTTCAGAATTGCGTGTTAGTTCTATACTCTCCAAATTCGCTCACCCTGGATTCGAAATACTAGACGACGTTTTAAACATCTCCAGAGCTTGACTGTGTTAAGTTTTACCGCGCTTCGCTAACGGAGTCAAACTCGACGCCATGTCTGGGCTCGATTGAACTCGCTGTTGGCAAGGTGCACCTATCCTACTGGCAAAAAAGCGCGATATTCGACGAACGCCGAGTCATTCTTTCAGTGGCCGGACTCTAATGGGTTTTTTGTTAATAACCCAAAAATAAAATGCTTTGTGTTCTGCTGTTTTAGTAACAGCGACCTTCGGGAGTTTCTGCATGACTAAATGTGAACGAAATCTTTAAAATTTAAGGGGAAGGTGCAGGGATGAACAAAACAAATGAAGGGGATACGCTGATTGAGTGAGCGAAGCGGACGAAAGCACCGATTGTTAGTCAGTGTGCGCAAAAATGGAATTTAAGCATCTTAAACAGACGCTGTAACCTTATGCACGTTCACGGTCCTATGAAAGTTATGATATCCACCCAAAACCAAAACTGGTAGAAAAACCCGCCAAGTTTCCAAAAACGGTCGGCCTTTGAAGGTAGTGATATCATTCCACCAGGGAAAGGCCGCCAAGGTTAATCCTATTAGCCAAGTTAATCGCAC
>JAHWFP010263608.1:53050-89032 GCA_023313725.1 Lithobius niger | reverse complement strand
GGCTAGAACATTTTTAGAATTGTCAGTTAATGATCATTCGCACTTGGGAGCAAATTTTCGCAACACTTGTTTCTCCTCGATGGAAGAACGTGTGGAAGCATTTATGGAGTTTGCCGGATAGCGTGTGTAAAATTACGTGAAATCCGTAAACTGACGTCACACACTTTGTACGGGATGTTTGAATTGCGAGCGTGTTAATATTTTTTAGCCCTTCATAGTTGAGAATGCTCCAGTAGTGTGTCTTATAGTTGGTGTTTCTATTTTTTGTTTGCTGTAATCTGATAACCGTTTACTGTAATCTGATGGCAACCGTCTTCAATCCTTACTACCACAGCCTTTTCCTGTAGCGAAAAGGTGATTTTTCCACGATCATAATATTGAATTATTTAATGAGATATTTATGCATCTCACATGATTAATATACAGATGTTTTTTTTATTGAACACGTGTACTTGTGTAATTTTTTACACGAAAATGAACTACCACTTTCGAAGAAACGGAACTTGGCTTCTCTGTCATGAATAGAAGTTAGTCAGGGGCTAACTTCTTAACTTCTATTCAAGACCACGAAGCCAAGTTAATTAGAAGTTAGCCCCTGACTAGAATTTTAGTTAGTAGGGGTTTGTTCTCAATGGAACTTGTTGACAGCCAAGAAATTCGTGGCTGCATTGTTATGTTTTGTTAAAATGTTTTTACATGTTTTATAAACTGCTGAAAATTTTTGAGATAATATTATGTGTACCGTGGTTCCTTCATCGCCAGTCAGGGGCTAATTCTTAACTTCTAACTACCTCTTAATAGTGACATGTCAATACTTCAGATTCCCCGCAACCCCGATGGCTGCTAAACAACCTGTTACCTTGTTTAAAAATACAACCCTTTATACAAAGTTTTATCACTCATCTTCAAATTCGTATTCATACAATAATCGAATTCGCTAGTTATTTCTGTCTCAATGTATATTTTTGTCACAAAATCTGAAATTCGTTCCAATACTACAGCAACAGGTTATAGTGCACCTTTTAATTATAAATATCTTGCATCACGCAATCATGGAGGATTGCAAGACATTGACCTCGGATATCGGTACGTCCTCCCCGTGTCACCCTTCAATATACTCAAGGCAATGAAAGGCAACAAGGTGCACCACGCTTAGCTGTACTAATCGATCGCCGAGTATGCTGTCCTATTAATTACTGCAGACTATTTTATTAGACTATTTATTATGATTCGTGTATAAAATATTTGATGAAATAGTGACTTTTACGTATGAAACACAATCATTAGTCTAAAGCTGTTGAAAAGTAAAGAATTACCATTCTTTAGTTCAAAATTAACGAGTCTGCATCTTATGGATTTACCACTCCAACAAATACTACAAACGATTTGTTTTGAGTAGCAAAAGGATAGTGCATAAATAAACCAACCAATCGTAAGCTCTTCAAACACTAACAATTTGTTACGGAAGTGCATCATAGTTAATGTTTGAAAAACTAGTAAGATAAATCATGTGACTCGAACCCAATTAACGTAGTCGAGACTCAATTAATAAACGTGTACTTTAAACGTGCTGCAGGAATGCTCGTGCAAATTTATGATCGTGCTAATGGCTCCCCAAGATGGCGTCGCATGAACGCTACTACAATGGAGCTGACTTGGCTAGCATCTCATTTGGCGTTTCGTAAGCAATTAACGGATTAAGCAACTTCACCAGAGACGTTGGCGTTATGCGGGGTAAGTTTCAGAAATTGATTTTTGATTCAAAATAAGCAACAATTAATCGCTGTAAGTTTAAACCACGATGTATGAAGACTTGTTAACGAAAGTACAGCAATTGGGGTCAGATAACGAGCTCAAATACGGAACCAATTATTGTGATGCCTGAGTATTTATCAGAGCTAGCCGCATGGAACTTAACAAAAACTGTGAGGGTACGTTTACGCAGCTACTCGTCTTTGCATTCTCGCAGCTAGAACTCAATCGCGATGGCAAAGGTGACATTGCCATGGTAACAACGCTAAATGGATTAGCTAAATCCGACATCGTTTGAGTAAATACTTGCGGTCTCATAATCCGTGCCAATAATATAAAGAATTCCTCGTGACGAAACAATTTTCCCAAACGCTTCTGAACTCACGTTATTTGCTGTTTTCGTTGCGAGGCGGCAGACATAAAACTGCCGCCATGTTGGAATTTGAGGTGATTTCTAGCTTCTTGCAGCGAGAATGCAAAAGCGAGTGGTTGCGTAAACGTGCCCTGACTGTGGTAAGCCGAATTGTTAGGATTCACTACTTCTCAATCACATATTTTAGTGCTTTGTTAACACGAGCAGTCTGGAGTATTAATATAGCAGTGATGATATTTGTCATTTGTTTGTTATGTCGCTTGTGTATAGTACCAGATGCTGGTTACAAGATCTTTAAAAACACCCAATAAACTTAATTACATGTACTGTTAGTTGTACTGTTAACAAAATACTTAAAATACTGCTGCCAGTCAGCCCAATTACATGTACTGTAGGTGCCTGTAAGCCCCTTTGTATGTACTGTAAGAGTGGATTTAGAAATCAATTTTTTTTCGTCATTAACACTCAATCTACATTAATTTTGTACTGGGAACTTGCACTCGTAAAACGCTTCTCACCATACAAAAAATGAGGCAATGTCATTCTCTTGTCATTTTTTCAAGGGCAGACCTCTTCGGTGCCCGCAACATCTCATGTACATTGTGGAAGGAAATAGAGTGGAAGAGAAAACTTGCAATTCAAGCCCTTCCCAACCTATCATTCAGAATGAACAGTTCCTTACATTCCACTTAACTATAAAAATTATTATAAATGAACACCCGTTGTAGCATTCGGGGATTGCAGTGAAGCCCAGTTTATGGGCCATCTATAGGCAAACAAATTTCATGTGTGATCGTGGTGCCAGGAATGTAATCTGAGTCGTCCGAATACATGTCTTCTGCTTCGAAAGACCCATGTCCGATTCCCAGCCACATACTGAGAGTCACTGCTGTCCCTGAATTCTTCGACGGGTGTTTGTTTATGTCATCTCACTGCAGCTTCATTTCTATTCCAAGAACAATGACAGGTTGAAACAGAAGTAGAATTTTACAGTCCCTGACTGTACTGGCACCTAAGCACATCACTGCTTAGGTGTCAAGAACATGGAAGTAAGCCGTGACTGAAAAATCATACAACAGAATAAAGGAGTAAGTAAGATACCTTTATGCTACTACGTTTCATTCAAGTGACTTGACCCATATTCCAACCGGCAAACCAGTCCATCACCTGATCAATGCCACACCGCTTTTACCAATATGGCCACTTGTCCACTGGTATAAAGATAAGTCAATGAACCTGCTATTAAGGTCGAAACCGTGACCAGGACTCCATATTTATGATTTTTGCTGATGGCTAACTTCTAATTTTCCTATATATTATTTACAGCAATTTATGTCTATTGATTTATCATTTACATTTAGTTAGAGTATTAAAAAATTTCTTGCACTAATAATAAAGTACGGAAAAAGTAAAAGGGTAACGTCGCATTTTTTACAGCTTCTCTCCCACGTCACGTTTGGCACACTGAACTGGCTCCCTCCACCCTCGCAGCGAAACATACTTTATGAATAGTCGACCGCATAGGCGCTAATGAATACCAGAAGGCCAAGTAGACTGCGGCAACATATGAAAACCGCTAATAGCTAGCCCACAAATTGCACTGAACATGCGGTTAATATCGAATTCCATAATAATGATTTTAACTAAGTTTTTTAACTGGAACACTTGTTTGTTTTTGCTCTAGACCCATAGTAAAAGGTTATACACCATTCTGTAGGTTGTTCTATTATGTGCCTTACCTGTCTCGTGACTGTATCCTGTGAAATCATAGTATGTTACCTATTGAATGCAATAAAAGCTCAGGTGCCGGCATTTGCAGTTTTACTTCTCTTATCCCAATTGTCTAGTATGGGTCTAGTGATTTAACTTAGTGATGTAAGCCACGGTTAATCACAGTAATTGCCAAATGCAGGTACTAAATTCAACCCAAAATTGTATTATTGGTATTTTACCTACAGTATTATGTGATAAGTCCTGTACATTAACTTCAGCCTTCAGGCAGATATCGCAGCACTTCGATGTCTCCTCGCAGAGCAACAAGAAGAGTGTATTCGTCAGCTGTTGCTGACTGCAAATTCCTCTGCTGGAAGTCGTCTGACTGGCAAAGAGCACGGTAACTGACTGACTGTGACACAAGACCAACCGAAACTCATTATATTACACTCTAACCTGGTTGAAACTATGATATGACCTGAATGAGAAGCCAGGCCGCCTAGGATAAAATATATATACCTCATCGATCATGTTTGTCAGTTACGAGTCTTTATCGCATTGGGTTCTAGGAGGCATTTCTGCATGAAGGCAAATCACTTTAAAGTAAAGCTGCATTAATGATTCCTTTGTGGAAACTGAAAACTAAATGATATCGTTCGAAGACAAATCATATTTTTTGTCAAGTGTTTCTCCTCCTTTGTATGTCTAAGGCAACGTTTAATTACTTTAACTCTGGTAACAGTTTAGACTTACGAACCTGAATCCCAGATAGAGTGATAGTGACCTTACGATGTCTACCACAAAGCCTCCATATTCATAGGCTGATCCATTTTTCATGACTAAAGTGTCAGGAGGGTACTGTAATAAAGAAATAACTGTAATCTTTCCCATATTTAATAGACATTGTGAACACACAGTAACATCGTGTGGTATTGGTGCATCAAATTTGATATTGTAGGGTGTCCGTAATTTGGGAAGAGGTATAATGCACGATTAGAGTGCATATGATCACGGAGTTTTGCAATGGGTTGTGTATCCGTTGAAAGAAATAGTCACGTAGCTCCAAAAACATCGCCACTAACATCTCAGCAGTCGATTATGCCAAAACTGACCGCTTCCTCCGAAAGTCGTGTCAAGTGTTACAGTTAGGAAGAGTGAAATTGATGTGTAGATGAGTAAAATGGTGGCAAATTTCATGAAAGAAGTGTTTTGAAAATGTTATGCTCACCATTACAGTTTTGTTGTCAACAGCATTGTTAAACAGTTTTATTTTAAATACTGACCGATAAATACGTTTATTTTTTACAATCGAGTGACTAATCGGATTTTAGCTTTTTGAGCACTCTATTTAACGACAATCTCCACCACTTGTTAGTTAAGATGACATAATCAGTTCTAGTGAAGTACAACATCAGGTCTGCCATTTTTAGTTGGAGGATTCAGTGGAAAAATTGGGTCTTGGAGTAGGTGGTGAGTGCGATGATTCACCGGTGACGTCACAGTGATTGATCGCAAAATTCACTGTGCATTTCGGATTTACTTTGGTGAGGTTTGGTGGCTGTGCTGAGTTCTTCAGTTAGTTCAGGAAGTGCTCAGTGATAGGTTTTCTGATGACTCCTTGAATTAGGAAAATATTGCTTTGCCCTTTTGACCTAGTGTAGCCTTCCTGAGTACCGTTCCTAAGTGAATTACTCACTATCACTAATTAAGTAAATAAAAAATAGGCCTACTTATGTGCAAACGTAGGCCTAGTTTCACGTGGCACCATAAAGTAGAGCAACCCTAGCAGTTGCTGTAATAGCTAGTCAGTAGGGACAAAGTAATAATCCAGATATTGGCACTATACTCCATTGCCAAAGTTTGCTTCAACCATTTAAAGCATTGAAAGCTAAGTTAGTTCGGTTAGTGATAAGTAATAGGCTCTAAACAAGACGGAAAGCCAAATGGGCGAAAAGGACCAATTCCCCTGTCAGGCAGTCTGACATTTAAGTCCAAAAGCCCACGTAAACCGGTGAATTTTTTTAACTCGTAGGTTCACATCTGCTTTTTGTATGTCATTAACTGGTATTTGTTGAGGCGTCTTGAATAATTATACAACTTACCAAGCTTGGGATAGGGGATAGCGACTGTTAACACAGCAGAATCTGCGTAGTGCGTGACAGTTGAGGGCTGCGTGACCAGATTTAGCCCAAAGTCCCATCATTTCATCAATTTTTAAATAATTTTGACATTCCAATCTATCATTTTAATCGTCAGGCCGAGAGCGTTCAGCTGATTCAAGATAAGAGTCAAATCAATAATTTAAAACAAACGTAAGTTACATCAAAGAACATTTGGGTAATCAAACAATTAAACCGTTCGGCTGCGGACAATTTATTTCGATTCAGTGTCGCGGATATGTCATGGCAGCAAATTCTGCTATAATTGGGATCTGGACTTTTTAATTCCTACATGGTAGTTAGTACATTAAGTATTCTACTGGAAGTTGCCACATGTAAATAGGCTACATGTAAATATAGGCCACATGTAAATATACAACGGATGGAAAGAAAACCTGGGAAAAATTAAATCATATTATAGGAAAGCTAACAAAAATAAAACTATTGAGGCACAAATACAAAAAAAAAAAAACTTTAGCCAAGGTAATTTTAAAGATACATGTGAAAAACTTTCGGTATACTTTCAGGAACAAATACCTTACACTGATACGGACTTGAACAATCAACAGTTAAATAGGAAAAATTAAAAGGATTAGAGACAGAATTAGATATACAAAAAACAAAAATACAAATGAAAAAATGGAAATCTTAGAAGCTGGTATCTACGACATAATGATAACCATAAATGATATGAAATGTAAAAAATCAAGTGGACATGACGCTTCCTAATAGAACATTTTATCACTACAAAATATGAATTTAAGGTAACATTAATAGATAGTAACATAAAATCTGAAATATGGCCAGATACTTCAAAAAAAAGCAAATAATTAGACTAATTTACAAAAAGGGAGAAATGGTAAAATTAAATAATTATAGACAAATTTCTCTGTTACGAGTTTTAAATAAAATGATAGAATAATTCGTTGCTAAAGGAATAGAAATCTTATTTAATACATTCAATATAATGAATAAAAAATCAATTTGGATATATAAAAGGAATTGTACAATTGATGTATTATAGAAAATTAATAATAATGTAACAAGGGCGTTATGTGATGGCAAATTTTCTGGAGTCATTTTTATTGATGACATAGCTTTTATTGAGTAAAGCTTTTGACACACTAAAAACTGAAATATTATTAAAAAAATCTCCAATCATAGGCTTACAGGAAAAATGTATAATATGAAAAGTTATCTAAAAGGAAGGAAGTGCAGTGTAAAATTAGGTGAAGGACTGCAGCTGGAAAAATAATAAATATGGTGTGTTACAAGGTTCTGTTTTAGGACCATTATTTTTAAAAATAAATATCAATGACATTTCAAGCATAGTCTGGAAAACCCAATAAACTCTCTATGTAGATGATATCTATATACAATAATAATAAGAAAATGATAAAACACCTGCTAGAAAACTTTGATAAGTTGACAATTTACTTATTGCAAAATGGTTTAATTTTCAATTAAGACAATACTTATTATCTCCCAATAAAAACCACACGCATGCATGAATCGAAGAGAAACATATTTATATGTGAGGATAATTGTGGAACTGAAAACTTAAAATGTACTGGCAGCAAAATTAATAAAATACATAATATTAAATATTTGGGACTAGAATTAGATACTAACTGGAAATTGTATGATCACATGGGAGAATTAAACCAATAAATAAAAAGAATAATACCAATCCTTTATAAAATGAAAGATATATTAACTGATAATAAAACGAAAATGGTTTTGAAGCTTTAATCATGTCTAATATTAAATATGGAACTTCACTTTATGGATCAACCAGAATATCTATGTTAATTCAACTTCCAAGAATGACTAATAAAGCTATAAAAGTACTATTTAAGTCTGAAAAAATAAAAAGCAGTAAAGAAAATACTTGTTAATATTTGATAATATTATGAATATTGAGCAAACACATAGGTACGAAATCATAAAGAAAAATTATTTCAAAGTAGAAAATAAAAAAGGAGAAGAATAGACCTGTGCGAGGCTCCTGGAACCCCAGTGGAGAAAATCTTATGGCAAAAGGTGGATGAGGTAAATCGTACCGCATTACATGAATAAAATACCAGCACAACTAAAAAATTTGTAAAACTAAATGGAAAAAGAAATTAAACACTGGATGAAAAAAACATAAAATACAAACTTTGGTGCTATATGACATTTAATATATTTTTGATAAAATATCATAAATATAGCATTACTAATTTATTTATAATTGTATATTGCGTAGCTAAGATTAATTAATGCTTTTAGGTTTAGTTAATTGTAAATTGTACGTATTTACGTAATTACAACTATATAAATGCTTGCACAAACAAGTTGGAAGACTTTGTGCCACCTGTACTTTAACATTGTACAATTGAATGAAGTTTATTATTATTATATTATGACTTTCTGTGCCGATGACATATTTATGTTGTACATAATGATAACAGAAAGATGATGGACAATTTGCAGGATGATTTTGACCATCTACAACTTTATCTTTATGATAACGATTTAATCCTAAATGATGAAAAAACAAGTTTTCTACCATAAGATCACATATGGAAAAAGTCATAGGAACAATAACAACATGTGATAGAAAATGTAACTGTAACTGTGTTAAGATAAAAAAAATAAATCGTGCAAGATATTTGGGAAATGAACTTGATAAAAATTTAAAATTTTACAAATGTATTGATATACTTTACACAAAAACTAAGGAAAATCTCAGCATTATATAACTTAAAGAATATACCGAGTACAGAAAATAAGATGATTTTTCATGCATTGATAATGTCAAACATATATTATGGGCTCAGTGTGTATGGATCCACGTCAAAAAGCAACATGGACAAGTACGGTACAAAAATGAACTAACAAAGCAATGAAAGTATTTTTCAGAAACAATGAAATACAACAGACTGATGAATTACCAAAAAAAATTGAAATAATAAAAATTTATATATCTTTAAAATGGAACATTAAAAAAAGAACTATTACAAGGCTGAATATAAAATTATGACAAATAGAAATATGAGAAAGAATAATACCTGGCTATATACAAAAATCAATATGGAGAAATTCGTATGGAAAAAGGAATATGAAATATCTGGAACAGTGAAATGCAGCATAAAATATAAAAAAATGGTTAATAAAATCACAATAGGAAGCATTTAGGTAACGTATGATACATGAATAGAAAAAATATAAGATATTAAATGGATTAAATTAACTTAAACTATAAATGAAAATTGTAAAATTGTTAAAATAGTGTATCTGGAATGTGTTTTTTTTTTTTAAATAAGTTAAGAAATGTGAAACGTTTTTAGTAAATATTTTTGTAATAAGAAAAACTTAAATAACCTAAACTAACATACAAAAATGTAGGACATATAACCAGCTTGCACACACAAGTCTAAATGGACTTCATGCTAGTACTTGTATGTATTTATGCACCTGTACTTGATTAAAGCTATTATTATTAATGTTGTTTAGCATAATTAATGACTTACAAGCTGGAACTACAACTTTGAGCAACATACAATGTAAATTGTGTTGAAATAAATTATTATTATTATTATTATTATTAAGTGATAATAGTTGTAATGAAACCTGCAAAGTAATTGAAACTAAAATTGTAATATATTAGATAAGGAAATCTTATAGCATCAGCCCAATTATTACAAAAAAAATTATTTTGTAATACTACCTCAATGACATTTTAAAATCCTGAAAGGATCAAGTCGTATGCAGCAAGAAATAAAGCATATTATATTCCGAATATATTTAATAATCTAGATAAAAAAGTTAACAAATTACACAAGTATCTGCAAATTAAAAAAGATGTTAAACTAAATTTGGTAGAAGGTATAAATAATAGAAAATTATCAACAAAGGGTATTGGAAAGAAGGCAATAATAATAATGTAAATAATAACATAAATAACACAAGAGATGTGTAAATATGTATGTACGTACTATATATTCGCTTTATGTATATATTATTTGTTTTCTTATGTATGTATTATTTATTATCTTTATGTACCTTGCTTATATTATCGTTCACTCAAGTTTTTATACTTCGAGCAATGTGACAGTAAATATCATCATCAAATTATATTTTATGAGTAATTGTTTGTTTTTTAATATTGTTTTCTTGTATATGGTTAATTTTGCTGTTTTTGTTATTCAAGGTTATTACAATAATTGGTAATTATCCATTGTTAAAGGTAAAGGTTGAGTTAGCATTAATGAATAGTTTTTTCCCAGTTATGCCGGCAATTTGAGTTAGTACAACATTCGCATACATAAGATTTTTATAATAACATAACGCTGTACTGGGAGAATTTATTTAGTATAATTATTTTTTTTAATTATAAATGAGTGATTTAGAGATATACCAGTATATAACATATTATTTCACCTTAGTTAGTATACAGTTATACCCACTTTACTGAATATTCTAATTAAAGTATTTTACTGCTTACATGGAAAAGTCCAACTCTAAGAATATGCCCTTCTAATGGATGGCCATTTGGAATATCTGATGTGGTCCTCCACTTTCCTTCAGAATATTTTGCAAATACTAGTAAAACATCTGAACTCTCTACATATCCCCTGATATATCCAGGAGCAAGTAGACGGAAAACCTGTAAGAAAATACATTGTGTTGGTTTGAGTACCATCAGAATTAATTTGGACTACACCCAACTAGTGGCACACACAAGGGAAGGAAGCATGTTTCCCGAGACCATGGTAAAGAGTAATATTTAGAAAAATTTACTTTAAATTGTTAAAATTGCGTGATGAGTTTATTTACCGGGCTCTGGAGTATTTCGACCCCTTAGCTGAATTCTTGGGTTTCATTTTAAATTCTATTGTCTTTCTCTCCACCTACCCCGGCAAAATTCCAAGGTCTGCTAATCATCCATACCATGTGGTACCACACTCCGCATATCAAACCAGATACACAACGATGAATTAAAAAGATTCATAATGACACTACATTTCAACATATTATTGCAGAATGGTGCCATCTTTAACGGTATCGGAAAGGTGGTTCAGTTGCTAACATCATTCTTAAAATTTGCACATGCCAAATCTCATCGCGATTCGTTGACAGCGATACAGATTCTGTGCACATGTTGTGAATCTCTCTTGAATTAGCAATTAAACATTTTCATGTTGACTCTTTACCATGTTCCTGTGAGTTCGTACATGACAAGCTACTTTGTGTTAAACATCGATAAGATGTTCGTTACTTAATACAGGGTGGTCCACAAAAAACTGACGAACCAAAATGTTTTAAGTCCAACTTTTCTAGTTAGCAACCCTCAGAAATAGGACAGGACAGAAATCTAATGAACCGGAAAGATTTCTGCCCTCTCCTCGTTCTGAGGGGTGCTAACGAGAAAAGTTGGACTTGAAAAATTTTGGGTCGTCAGTTTTTTGTGGACCACCCTGTATAAATAAGTTTTTATCCTATGGTTTGTGGTCAATAATAAATTCACTTCTCAAACATACTGCAACGAACAATCATCTATCTTCTCTTACTTCTACTCTATATTTTCGATTCAGGCTTTAAGTCTAAATTAGCCCTGATGTCTAGGCCTAGTCAACTTTATTAGACCTTTCTTCAAGCCATACGTAATTCCAATGTGTACTTGACGACACTTGTCAACTTATACTGCTTGGTAACTTGGTAAACTCTTGCCAACAGTTAGAGGCTTTGGCCTTTGTCATAACAAAGGTCACTGTTATAAGCAATTGTCTGGGAAGCTTTACTCAGGAAATGTGGGTTTCAAAGAGTGGTATAGAGGAGGTTCTATCAGTAATTACTGTGTGATAATATTTAAAAAAAAGTATAGCATGTTTTTTCACGTACATACCTACCTTCGTTAGGGCCAACTGCTTTGATGGCCGACATCACTGAATAGGCCTATAGGGTTTTTTACCCATTCACTCAGAAAAGCAAGGCTATGCTCAGTTCGATTGGGAGGCTCTTTTCATAGTGTTTAGGGTTAAACATTTTCATCAGTTCATGCATGGAAGGAAGTTTTTGCTGCAGACAGACCGGAAGGCATTACTTTGGGTGTTTGGCATTAAGGTGACTATTCCTGCTACGGTAGCCATGCATATTCAGCATTGGACACTATACCTAAATGGCTACCATTTGAGTTGCAACACATCCCAGGCAAAGAAAATTTTAACAGGAGATTTTTTCTAGAATGCGGCTGCCATATGAATTTCCTTCTTGTGAAAACGACCTCATTATATTGTTATAAATCTTAACACAATGTATTTGTTACTTATTTTGGCTGATCAGAGAAGTTTACCCTTAAAGATAAACTCCTTGCAATGGTTTATCAATTCACAAATGTTGGCCAGACAAAGTTGATGACGAATCCGTGAAACCCTATTCTGTTCTCCGATTGGAGCTACCTCTACAGCATCGTGAAATTTTTGAGGACATCGTTTGGTCATTCCAGAGAGAATGAGACCGCATGTTCTATGAAATCCATTTAGGGCTATGTGGAATTGTTAGGATAAAGGTGCTTGTGCATTCTAGGGTCTGGTGGCCTGGTATCAATGCAGAACTAGTCTATACTATGAAAACCTGTACTGCATGTTAGCTAAATAGGAATTGTGATATCTCTGGCCATAAACACATTTGGTAATGGGCAGCAGCAGCATGGCAATGCTTACATGTGGATTTTGTAGGCCCCAGCTTTGGTGGTAGAATATTTTTGGTTGTGCTTGATTCCTTTTCTAATATTCATTTGTATTTATAATGAAAAGCACTGCTAGTTCAAGTATCATCAAAATATCCTCTAAATTATTTGCCACTTAAGGTTTGTATAAGACACTGGTGTCCAATAACAGACCGAATTTTGTAAGTGCCGAAATGGAACAGTTCTTAAACAAGAATAGCAATAGATACATCAGAAAATTCCATATTTCCTGGTTAGTAATGGCGCCACGGAAAATGTGGTTAAAGTGTAGAAAGGTCACTAAACACCAGTATTTATGAAGGCCTAACTGTTGAAATACATTGCTAATTTTTTCGAGACAGACCCTCAGTATTCCACATAATTTCAGGTAGAAATCCAAGAACTTGTTTAACGTTGTTGGTGCCTAGCGAGCAACTCGTAAAGCCGTAAGCGGCATGTCGTAAAGTGGCAAGTCGTAAATGACGGCATGCACTAAGGACAGTTTTCACATGTTACGGATCGCTCAAGCCAAACAGATAAACTCGGAGTGTGGGAGGGAAATGCCTCAATGGGGCATGCCCGTGGGTGGGGCAGTGAGCCTGTTATCCCTGCTATTGACATTCTAATGATATAATAACTCCAGAGATTAGGATGGGAGGGGGAGGCAGTGCGTCTGTTAATATTTAGCATTAACTGAACCAAAAAGGTGCGTTTTTTCGGTTTGTTTGGGATGGAGACCGATTCAGTTTTTTTTAAATCTTGCACAAAGAGGGGCAGGAGCAGGGAGATACTGAGGAAGAGGAAAGGGACATGATAAGAGTCATGGGGGCGAGGGAAGGAAGAGTAAGGGAGGAAAAGGGAAGTATTCCAAGAAGCAAAATAGCCTGCCACAGTCAACGCTTCGACCACCCTTACCGAAAAATGGGAAACAACCACGGGCCAAACAAAATAAGTGTAACAATGAAGCGACCTACGGAAAAGAGGGATGGGACACGGGAATAGAGAATGGGAGGAAATGGGGAGGATTCCAAAAAGACAAATTGCCTGTGGCAAAGGGGAGGAAGGGATGGAGAGGTCCGGGTAAGAGGATAGGACGGAAGAAAAGGATAGGGGAGAGGGGAAGGCGAGGGCAGGAGATGATGAGAGAAAGGGAAAGGGGAGGAAGAGTATGGGAGGAAAAGTGAAACTTACAGGAAGAAACATTGCCACAGTCAATGTTCAGGCAGCACTGACCGAAAACTGGGAAACAACCATAGGCGAAACAAAACCCAGGTGAAGTCAGGTACGATGCTAGTTAGAACATAAAATACAGAGCACGAAAAGAGCGTTCAAACCCAAAAAAAAGGTCCAAATCGGATGATTTGTAACCGAGAACATCACCATTAAAAAAATTCTAACATTCAACAGTGTCCCCCATCTTCAAATAAATACGGATGCAAACCTATTCACGTTGCCTTTTGAACTTAAATGTCAGACTGCCTGTATGGGGAATTGAACTCACGACCTTTGAAATCAAAGACCGGAGTCCTATCACTCAGCCATACTGACATGGCCTAAAGGAAACGTCCATAGGAAGCATTTAACACACATACATACATATAATCGTACACTTTCCAATCTGCACTGGTGGGATGCGCTTGTCTGCATATCACTCACCAAGTGAACAGAAAGGAACACACTTAAAGCGTGAAATAAGGTTATAAACGGGCCCAATTGGCTTTCTGTCCCGTTTATATCATCTTCAAACGGCAGCCATCTTGAAAAAGATACACATTTCGATTTACCAAGAAGTGTTTTTTTTTTTTTATCAACTCGACATATAAAACACGAGTGAAATGTGGCACTTTTTCCTGGGTGGCGAAGTTTTTCACCTTGTGGCTCATAGTCTTAAATTGATTTAGTGAATACTAGTAAACGATTTTGTTTTAACGGTAAAATTTATAAACCTTGTTACAACTAACGCAAGACTTTTTGGTTATTTGTTGTTGTTTTAATTCGACCCTGGTTTACTGATATTTCTGTCAATCGTCCAGTCGTACATACCATTGTACAATATAAGTTGCAAATGAACGTACTTATCTATTCTAATTCTATTCAACACTCACCTGGTGCTGGTTTGACTTTGTTTCTATTATAACGAATATTTCACTATCCATCTGTACAGAACGTCGAACTTGTTCCGATTTTAAGAAATCGTCCAAGTTTTGTTGATTTTCATGAACAAACAACCAAGACACTTGTTTGGTGAATTTATCAGTCTAGAAATAAATAAAAATGTATTAGGTGCGTGTTGTTTGAAAAGTTTAATTTTCCTGATAGCTTTCTGCCTTCTGCTCTTACCATCCTCAAAGGAGAAAATAATAATAATAATACAAAAAAACCTAGTTGCCAGTTGTTCGAGGGTTGGATGGGTTTAGTAAAGTTTTCAGGAAGCTTCCACGTGCAAGATGAGGAGAGAATTAGTTTAGTAGATCGCGCCTAGTGGGCAATGTTTTACTTTTGATTGTTTTGCACAATTGTTTTGCACAATTGTTTTACATATATGGCCCAGTTTGGGCTTTCTGAGTACTGCTGCTTAGTGAATACGTGCTAACATAAATAAAACAAACGAAAAACAGGCCTAAATATACAAGTGGTGCCATCTCCTGGAGGGTCAGCTAACTATAGTACCTAGCTTTAACGCCAGGTGAGACGAGTGGAGTCCCTCAGGGGTCGGTTTTGGGCCCACTGTTATTTCTCTTGTTCATTTCGGATTTGGCCCCGAAGTTTGGTAATGTAAAAATGCCTATGTTTGCTGACGATCTTAAGTTACATGGTAATAGAAATAGCCAGATGGATCATGACGCACTGCAGAGTGCAGTCAATTATTTAAATAACTGGTCGGGTATGTGGCAACTCCCCATTAATAGTGAAAAATGTGAAGTCTTACCTCTAGGAAATAGATTTAGAAACACTGAATACGAGTTGGGAATATCAATTCTCGAATGCATATACGAGACAAAAGATCTTGGCATTCATTTAACTATGAATTTAAAATTCTCCACACATTGTAGCATTGTTGCGGCGAATGCCAAAAGGGTTGGCTATATGATTAAAAAATGTTTCATTTCGGGAGATAAAACTACACTAGTAAAAGCCTATAGGGCTTATGTGAGAGCCATTGTGGAATATGCATGCCAAGTATGGTCCCCCTACTTAATCAAAGATATAAATACTATTGAATCTGTACAACGTACCTTTACTAAATCCTTGCCAGGCATGCGAGGTTTATCATATTAGCAGCGCTTGGCCCACTTAGGGCTCGAATCACTCGAGTTGAGGAGGCTTCACGCTGACCTCTCACTGACTTTCTCAATTCTTAGAGGCATGACAGATACCGACCCTCATGTGTTCTTCACGGTTCGTGGAAACAGTTTTACCAGAGAACACCCTCTTAAGCTTGAGGTTAGAGCTGTTCGTAGGAACTGTACAAAATATTTTTACTCAAACCAAGTTGTAAGACCCTGGAATAGTCTTCCTTCGGGGCTGGTTGGATCGGCGAGTCTCACCCAATTTAAAAGGGACCTTTAAAAGTATGACCTTTCTGATTTCATGAAGTGTTTTTAGATTATTTTTAGATTTTATGTTTTAATGAATTATATGTTTTGTATATTCTATGTATATTTTTATAGACGTTCTTTTTACTCTTTAAATTGGGACCAGTATTAGTGGTGGCATGCTAGCCTTTCTGGTATCCCTATTACTTTGTGTAATAATATATACTTTTACTTTCACTTTTACTTTGCTTTAGACCAGTTTAGCGGTGCCAAACAATCCTTATGGTTAGAGGCAACTGTAGACATGGCAGTGGACGGAATTAATGTTACACTTGTTATTTTCTTTAAAAAATGCTAGAGAATACTGTAGTAGTGCATTAGTGTAGTGTACATGAGATGAGATAATTATGGCTAACTCACACACTAATAACGTCTAACGACTACTTTAATCACCTATGATTAGGTGGCATGGTTGCATCATCTCTAGCCTAATGTAAAGTTAATGACGTAACATCCTGTTAAGAGTAATAAAAAGATTGCAGACAGGAAGTTCCATGTTGTACATTATTCCAAACAACCACTTGACTAGTTTAACTTTTAACTTTATTTAAACTGTCAAATCGCCTTACAGGCATTACATGACAAACAACACAACAGAAAATATTTTCGTTCACACAGTAAAAGGAAACGGGGTCCCAGTAAGGGGCAATGGGGAATAACAGGCGCAGTTATGTATTCCAATAAATACTATTTTTTAAAAACATTTTACATGAACAGTAGAGTTTAAATTTGAGTACATAAATACAAATGCATTGAAAGTTTTAAATATGAGAAAAATATAAGTTTAATTTTTATATACATGCAAAAATATACTGCATTTACATTTGGTTTAGTTTTCTCTTATTTGTCAACCACGCTTTAGGCATGGCCTTGCCACCTTGCCACCTTGCCACCATATTAGAATTACCTGGAAAAACCTCCGTCGACAATTCCTGTAGACCAAAGGAAGGCTGCGGGTCTAGGTAAAGGATCAATGTTTTCTGCTGTTGAGGAACCCCAAAATGGATAATCCTGTGGTGGATTAGAAACCATGCTTCATCTTGGTTCTTCAGGGAATTTTAGGCCGATGATGTTGAGCACCGGGTCCATTTGTAGCGAAAATTAGTGCATTTTGCCATGAATGCATGGAAGCCATTCCATTACCTTTGGAGTAGCATGAGGGCAGCATGAGTAATAGTTATGGGCGGCATGAGGGTTTAGTGAGTTATTTTATATGTCACCAATTATTGTTTAGCCTATTGTTGGCCTAACGATTTTCCTTTCAGCTGTGAGTTGTAAAGGTCTTCTTAGCAAATTGTCTCAGAAGAAGAATAAGAGCAGTAGTAAAATATTGCTTAAATTAATATGCTGTTAAAAAGGTCTAAAAATGTTGCTGAAATACTGTGTTAGGTGGACCAGAACTAAGCTCCTTTTTTTTACTATGTCATCATTAAAAACGTAGGATGTGCGTGCACGTGTGTGTGCGTGTACCTCTGCTGCTCTTGAACTAAGGCACTTACAAAGAATAGAGCATCGCACTGAACGAAAGATAATTAAATTGCTCTTCCTCTAAGCCTATAGTCATTGCAGTAACTGATTTTTTTCACCCTCAAATACGCGAAAAACTGCACAAAAAACTGCTCAGGATATCGTGGTTGAAAATTGATAACAGCCGTCAAAGGTCTGGCTTGGAACACGCACGTTCCCATCACAAGAAACATCCATCTTTGGCCCTTTGACCACGGAGCACAATTTGCAAGAAAACGTGTTCGTTACTTCGCACACTGTTGTCGTGGTCTCCACCCACGGCTCGATACACCAACAAGTTTGCTAACACCAAACCAATCGTCATAGGTACTTCAAATTTAGTGGGCGCCTAGCTGGAGACACCACCTCGGCACCCGGAAAATTAGTAAATTTGTGATTGTCCCATGATTCTTTGGATGATTCGGGCACACTGACTCGCTGGCGGGTTAGCAATGGAGGTACCTAGGCTTCGTTGACGAGATTGAAAATGGTTGATGGACTCACTTTCATAGTAGTTTAGTTGCTTCTCTTTTGCTTCAGGGCTGTAGGCGAAAGAGTGTGGTGATGGACTTCCAATAAGTTGAACGTTTAGAAGCTTGACCTTACCATAAACTTGTTCCGTCGGTCTTCGGACTGCGGACGCATGCCTTGGCCGACCGACTGAGTCCCCCGTTTTTGGTCATGCAGCAACGAAAGCCAGACTCCACTGTAGCTTTCAGCTTTGACCCCTCCCCAAATGGTGATGGTTAACATCGCACCTTCCAGAAAATTCGGCTGCGTCATTTGCCCGCCCAACAACCCAAAGAAACATCCCAAGCCTCGCCGTTGCAGGATCTTTCTTGAACTCATGATTTCAGAAAGACTCAATTGTGTCCCTGAAATCACGACAAATACTGCCAATACAACCAACCAAGGAAAAATATGATATGAAGTAAAACAAGCACTATAATGATATAAGTACAAAAAAGGCAAGCAATGCACAACAACCATAAGAAAAGCAAGATGTTTCGATGTTACTTTCACCTCGTCAGCAGGTGCACTAAATCCAAAAACAACCAAATATTCCTGAAACCGCGACAAATGCCAAGTCCTTCGACGGCGGGGCTCGGAGTTTTTCGGAGTTTTTCAAAGTATGAAAGAGCCGCACAACAAACGTAAGAAAAGCACGACGTTTCGAGGTTACTTTCACCTCGTCATCAGGTGCACCAAATCAACAAAAGTTTCGTCAACATGTTAAAATACAGTTCATGACAGCGTCAGCATAGGGTTATAAAATATGCAAGCGTAGGGTTCTAATCGTTTTCCTGTGTTTTATTTCCAATTTAAAATAATTTACAACCTATGCTGAAGCTGTATCAACTGTATTTTAATATGTTGACGAAACTTTTGTTGATTTGGTGCACCTGATGACGAGGTGAAAGTAACCTCGAAACGTCGTGCTTTTCTTACGTTTGTTGTGCGGCTCTTTCATACTCTGAAAAACTCCGAAAAACTCCGAGCCCCGCCGTCGAAGGACTTGGCATTTGTCGCGGTTTCAGGAATATTTGGTTGTTTCCCTGAAACCACGACAAATCTTGCATCCTGCGACTGGGTGGTTTGGGTTTTTTCCCCTGAAAATAACAAAGTGAAGCACAAGCAAAGTGAAAACTAAAGCACGTTCATTCAGCGACGACTAATACAGGGAAACGGTGTTTATTTCAAGGTGAGTGAGTTCAAAATTCCAGTGAACGAAATCTGCCTAAAATTCGAGATCCAGACGATCTTGATGCAGGTGCCAACTAGTTTGTCCAGAGAACTTCTTCTCGAATTGTTGTCCGTGACATCTTCGTGCAACAATTAGCACACCACCAGATTGTATCATGCCGGTACTTCTTGCACACCTGGCATCTGCAGCTCCTTGTTCTCTTCTCGTGACTGGTGATAGTGAAGGTTGAAAGTCTAACAGGGCGTACGTTGCATATTGACTGACGAGTTGGTTGGTTAGCACTCTTCAGTAAGACAGCTTGAAGCTTTTGCTGACCATTTCAAGGCTGCAGACCATGAACATGTTGAGCCTGGCATTGGGAGACACAGGTTGAGTTTCTGGTAGAATAAGTATTGGAGCCATCTACTTGACTGCCTGCCAACATAGCGCGAGGAGATGAGGTGATTGGCCCGGCCGTCGCCATTCCTTTCATGGATTCTGTGTACGCGGTGGCTGCACGTGGGCTACTGGCTAGGTATTTCTGGCCCCGATGAGTCATCGGACAGTATCTTCTCTAGACAAGGAATCCACATAGGAGTGAGTAGAGGGAAGGCCTTGGCGTCACACCGGATGCTCAGCAGTAGTCGGCCGCTCTGACACAGTGCAGGATAGCCTACTGTCACCGCATTCGTGCTCGTTCTTGAATTGTCATAACATGACCATGTACTCGTACAGCATTCCGGGGGCATTAGAGCATAGGCTCCCATGTGCAAAATTGCCCAGCTTGGCACAGGGGACCTGCAACAGCAGGGCTGACTTGAAGCCAATGTCGTTAACGATGGTGTGCTGATGGTCCAGGTAGTGGAGCACGGTGTAGACCGTCATGAGACATCTTATTGTTCCTGAGTTCCTCGGTCGAGTGTTGGGCTGGGTCGATGCCTATGAGGCACTTTCTTCCGATGTACACATCAATGTTGAGTATTTAATCGTCGAACGGGACTCGGAGAGTAAAGTGTTCAAAGCTAGCTCTGATGGACTGGGGATGTGGACCAATACTGTGCCATCTCCAGCAGATCGTCATAGCCCATGATGATCATTATTCTAACGAATGCCAGAACTCCTCTTTCGTCAATGATTTCCACGTTGGAGCAAGTTGAGGTCGTTTCCGTTTTTGGAATGTTTTGCAAGCTTGTGAGACGGTCGTTACTGAAGGTGTCCGCCACTCGGCAGCTACTGGCTCTTGTCTGGAGTTGGAAATGGAAATGGCCCCTTTTTTTCCCCTTTGTGGTGACGTGCCTGGCTGAGTGATTTGCACAATTGCTATTACTGATGGAGTCTGCTCAGCAGCCGATGCTCGGTTGGAGTTGGAAATGGCCTCTCCTCCTTTCCTTTGCATAGCATCTCGTGCGACCCTTTGCCACTGCTTGATCAATGATGTTGACTATGATGACGATAGGCTCGCGAGTTGCTCTCCCAGGTTTTCGCACTTCCACTCGAGCAACCACCGGCCAGTGCTCGGATCTTCTGCATGTTCTTCTACTTTCGAAGTGCTTGGCGTTGCTAGTGATGAGCTTGGTGTTGTTTGCGAAGTGATTGGTGTTAGTTTAAGTGATTGGCTGAAAGACTGCAAGACATATTGGGCTATTAAAGGCCGGTTGCAACCAAATTAGCATTGCAGCATGTAGGCCTATCGAGTTCTCTCTCGCAGGAAGCAAAGGAATGCACAAAGCAAAACTTTTAACCGCTACAAACAAGCCACGTGACTCCTTAATTATTGAGCAAAAATTTGGTACGCCTTCGTGCACCTGGAAACAGGCTGTAAGGCTTAATGATATTAGTGTCACTAGTGGCACCAGGAGAATTTCTTTATATTTTTCCGTGGCGCCATCTGGTGACACTAATATCGTTAATCTTTATATCCTGTTTCCAGGTGCACAAGAGCGTACCAAAATTTTACTCAATAATTAAGGAGTCACGTGGCTTGTTTGTAGCTTTTTAAAGTTTTGCTTTGTGCAATTGCATTCCTTTGCTTCCTGCGAGAGAGAACTCGATAAGCCTACATGCTGTAATGCTAATTTGGTGGCAACCGGCCTTTAAGGCACGTCGTCGCTTCTGGAGGGCAGCATTCCTCTCCCCTCCTCCTCCCAAAAATCCTATTGTCATCCATTTCCTTAATTAAAAAAAAAGTAGGAGTGGAGCAATTTCCTCTCCTCACCGAAAAAATTACACGCTATTTTGTCACATATTTCCCTACTTTGAAAACAGAGGAAGAAGCAATTCCCTCTCCCCCTCACCCATCCCTCACCAAAAAAGAAAATAATAATAACCTATTTTGTCACATACTTCGTTACTTGGGAAACAAAAAATAGAAAGGGACAACCAAAAAAAATGCAATTCTTCCTTTGACCGCTACCTTATCTTAGTCAATTAAACGGTATTGTAAATATCGAACATGGTTGAGACACCTGCTATCTTGTTCCTCACACGTTGCTCACATCTTACTCCTTCTCACTTCTGGTGGCGGCCATTTTTTAAATGGCCACCACCGGAAGTACACGCCCTGTCACCATATCTCCAGCTCCATGATTCACCCAACAAATTACGTTAATTTACCCTTCAAATTGCGTTGCTTACCCAAGAAATAATCGTATCGTACCACGATGGACTGCATAAAACGAGTAAATGAATATGTTCTGAGGGAGAAAGATATTTTAAAAATATGTCACCACGGAATTTGGGTCGCAGAATGACCACTCGGACGAAAATTAAGTCTTTTGATAAACGACGGAATAGATGATAGTCCTCTGAAATTGAAAAAAAACAAAAACATTTCAATAGAGAAATTCAGAATTATAAAGCGCCAAGCATATGCAATGTGTTGCAAAATCTTCTGCCGAAAAACTAACAAATCGTACACTAATGTTTGGGGAGTGATCTATTACTTTTTCAAACCAATTGCTACCCGATGTAGACAGTGATTCTCAGCTAATAAAATTATACACGAGGATTAAAAAATTAGGTAACTTTCATAAGTCGTATATAATTACAGTAATAGTAGGGTGTACTGGTCAGCAGAATTATTGCCCATCAGGAAATAAGTTCACAAAAGCATTGTTTAATACTGATAATGTTTTTGCTTCACTAGTTTCATTTCTGAACTGTAAAATACACCGAGCACTTGCTGCTAGTTATTGAAAACAAAATGATTAAGGCTAGAGTGGTATTTACAACTGGAATGCCACATTACAATAAAAATAGGACGGAGGGATAAAAGCGCACAAATAATCTGATAATACCACATGTGGTCAATAATCAGTGATCTCACCTTCGTCTGTTATGACAATGACTTTTTTCCATGCTGCAGTGAATAAAAATTGAGCAAGGACTTCGTTTTTGTACATCCGTTCAGCACCTAATTAATACGAGACAATAAGAAACTAATGTGAAACTAAAATAATATTAAATAAATTAAAATATGACACAAGAATTAGAGTTAATCCTCAAGTTTCTGCACAAAGACATGCACGGATAAAAAGTGCAAAACAAGCGAGTTTGGCAAATTGAATGATGAAAACGAGCTATTTTCATAGTTTGAAGGAGCTGAACGAGTGAGTTTTGTGACTAACAGAGCAACTGAGTGATTTTCGCGGAATGAAAGAGCAAAGCGAGTGATTTTCATGAATTGAAGGAGGAAAACGAACAATTTTTGCGCAGTTTGAAGGGAAAGCAACCGATTTTCGGGCAGACAATGTGGAAAACGAGTGATTTTCGTGGATTGAAGAAGGAAAGAGAGCAATTATGACTAAAATGAGTGTTTTTCATGGTTTGATGGTGCAAAGAAAGGGCAATTTCATGGATTGAGGAGAAGAAAGAGCAATTTTTGTGGAATAAAAGAAAAAAAGCGAATGATTTTCGCGGTTAAGAGGAGGTAAGCAAGCGATTTTCGCTGATTAAAGGAGTAAAATGAGTGTTTTTTACGGTTTGATGGTGCAAAGACAGGGCAATTTCAGGGATAGAGGAGAAGAAAGAGCGATTGTTGTGGAATAAAAGAAAAAAGCGAGTGATTTTCGCGGTTAAGAGGTGGTAAGCAAGCGATTTTCGTAGATTAAAGAGTAAAATGAGTGTTTTTTACGGTTTGATGGTGCAAAAAAAGGGGCAATTTCATGGATAGAGGAGAAGCAAGAGCGATTTTTGTGGAATAAAAAAAAAAGCGAGTGATTTTCGCGGTTAAGAGGAGATAAGCAAGCGATTTTCGCTGATTGAAGGAGTAAAACGACCATTTTTCACGGTTTGAAGGAGCAAAAGGCTATTAAATAACTTACAGCGATCTGTGTAGATAAGTTAGCCTAAATAAAGGAAAGAGGAAACCAAACTAACAACGAAAATCATACGCTATAAAAAAAAAGTAGTTTGTTTGGGCTCCACCGAAACTACAAAAGTTCAACCAACCAACATTTTCGATTAATTTGGTGTCCATTATAGACTACGCTTTGCTCGCTCCTTCCGTCAAAATAAAAATAGGCTGACTTTCGTAACATCTTAAAATAATAAAATCAGTAACCAATAGTAAAGTAAAATACCTGTTATGTTGTCTCCGCGAGAAGCTAAACAAACAACTATAAATAGGAGCAAAAATATGGTGGATATCGACGAAAAAGGTAACATTATTCCTGAAAAAAATTAGAAATCATCAAAACAATATTAGTTTAAATTAAAAAATACTAATTGAAAAAGTTCAGTTAGAATCCCTGAAGCAAAAATACAGTAAGGTAAATAAAATAATAAATTACATCGAGTTTTTTCCAGCTAGGAACAAAAATGGCTGCTACCAGTGGTCCGAAGCGAGAAAACTTAACTTAAACATACTGACACAAATCAGGGTGAAAACTTGACGCTTCCCTTTACCCTTTTGAGGTTTGGTGTTATTTCTTTTTTGTTTATCACTCTTCCACAAAAGTAAGATCACGAAGCCTGATCTCATTCGTGGTAGACATTATTCAATTCAGTTCTATGACATGTTCTATTACCTGTATAAAAAGCTTAAACAAAGTCAAAAAAATACAAAAACAATCACTTGGGTAAAAATTCACAGCTTGAAACTTGAAATTGATGAAAACTTAATTTTTAATCAATTTTTAAAATTCTTTACGATCTTTTACCTCCCAAATTTTTTCCGGCTGTTGGCTCTCCAAACTTATGTTTTGTCATGGCTTATGAAATATTGACTTTAATTGTTGGATACGCTTTAATGACATCCGATATTTTCTGCTACATCGCACAGAAATAATGAGTAAGAAGCAAAACCCACAAGGGCAAACGAACCAGCCAAATTTTAGCCAACCAGAGTAGTGTAACAATGGCTGACACGAAGCTTCCTGCATGGTGTACCGAGCATGACCCACGTACTGACGAAAAGTGTCCCCCGAGAAAGTGGTGATACCACCCCCCACTAATTAACAACCATCAAAAACTAATCGCAGGGAGTATTAGATCAAAGGTATCATGAAAGACATGTCCATGCTGCTTTCGGTATAGGAATAATGAAGTTTTCCATTAAACGTTTGAAGTAAGCGATGGGATTAGTATGCGGTTGTTCGTTGGCGGGCATGATATCACTACTTTATAAAGTGAACTCATTTTGTTCAGTACATGGGTCATGCTTGGTATACCAAGTAGAAAGCTTGACGACAGCCATTTCTACACTATGCTGATTGGCTAAAACTTGGCCGGCTCTTTCACCCTTTTGGGTTTTGTTTCTGATATCACTTCTTTTGTAGTTTTTTTTTGTTGCATGCTATTTTCGCCAGTGCGAATTGCCCAGCTATAGCTTTGTTTTGCCTCATGAGCTATGCGATTTTTTCTTTCAAAACGAATGCGTACTTTATATGTTCGACATGTACGCCCTGTATATGTTCATTAGTGGTTGTACGAAAATCGAAAATTAGCAATTTATTTTAATGAATTTCTTATGAACGCAATAAGGCATGTTTATATGCGTTTTGACACTGAAAGCATGCGCTGTTTTATCACTTTTTTCGTCTTCTGCAACCGCATGCTACAGACAAATTAAAGGGAATTTTAAAATGTACACCACTTTCACAGATTTTATGAAAACGTTTTGCCAACCATTTTAAGTATTTATTAAAACTGCAATAGGTTTTTAATTTTTTTTTAATAATACCGTAAACTATAAGGGGAGTATCATTTCTATGTATGGTATTCCTGTTGCTTTGGATTTAAGCGTTACTAGCAATGGGGATACAATTTTTTGGATCACTGCTATAGCATGTTCCCAACTGTTATAAAAACAGCGCTGCAAATTATTACACTCTACTACTGTGCTTTTCTTATAGTCAAACCGTAAGAGGCAATGTTCCCAGTCAAATTTAGGCTGAATTCCAAATTTCACCCAGATAAGTCACTTAAAATTATTTTATCTAAGCGGTACACCATATTATCAGTTATACAATATTTCAGAAGCTGAGTGCATAACATAACTGCTGTCAGCCATTCTTGTGAGTTTTTAGCCGTTAAATTGCCGATATATCTTACTACAGATAATTATAAGGATTTGGAAATTCTTTTCACTCAATCTTACCTGGCTAACTCTCTTTGCCTTATGTATGGTATTCCTGTCACTTTGGAGTTAACAGTGTTACTAGCAATGGGGAGACTATTTTTTTGGGATCACTGCTAGCATGTTCCCAACTGTTACAAAAACAGCATTGCAAATTATGACAGTAGCAATACCTTGCCTATAGTGGGTGAGATCTTGATCTATGGTGGCCGAGGTGGGTTCATTATACTGTCCTTAAGAACTTCCATTTATTCTGGTCAAAAGTCCCCTTTCCTTGTTGCTGGTTTCGGACCACTCTCCCTTACATTACATCTTCAGGGTGGTAAGCATTAAACATCTCACGGTTGGCCAATCGGTTCCACGATGTGGGACTCATGTACAGCATCCGCTAAGGGATATCAGTTCAGAAACCTCGGCGTGCATGACTAAGCTCAGCGAAATGCCGAAAGGGCCAAAAATCAATGTCGACCCGCCACACGTCTGCTGAGGAGTTTTGTCTTGTTGCTTTAAACTCAGACTCCGTACGTAGAAACTTTACGCCAAAGAGACAGGGCCTAGTGGGAAAACGTCAGTGACAAGGCAAGAAAACAGCCGAAGTACTAAGTGCCTCCAAACAACTGGCTGCGCTCTAACAAGTCAGTGTGAGATACAGTAAAAGGTAGAATTAGGCGTGAGGGAGTGACGGGACTGCTTGTCACTTACAATAACAAGTATCTATTGATTAGGAATAGAAATGAGGTTGATCAATACGCTGTTACAAAAGGAGCATTCTAAGAAACTGTATACCACTAACACCACGGACAAGTTGATCGAAACAAAATTATAACTCTCGTTTGGTAATGTGTAATTTCCAACAGGAAGCCACCGTCTTAAAGAAGTTTTAAAAAGAATAAAGCCTACTAAAATTGCACAAATAAACACAACAGGATGAATTTAATCCCGAAACGTTGTGCGACCATTGTGTTTATTTACGTAATTTTATTAGACTTTATTCTTTACAAATCCTCTTATTGCTTTCTGCTAAGATAAGATAGATAGATGTCTTAAAGCGGTGAAGAGGGAATATGTTTTTTAAATTTTTACTTAGAAAATGGCAATGGTTGATGCCACGTTTGTAAATTAGTTTTCAAATAAATAATATAGAGTGCATCTGAAAATCAGTAAGGATAATTACTATTTGAGAAGGAGAAGCACACTAAACACCATACTTGCCATTAAATTTATATCCATTTCATGGAAATTAAATGGTTACTGTTGCTTCTAAAGGTGTAATTTTAAAATCGACTCAATCATATAAATAAAGATGAAAAGCTAGTAATTTTTTCTTTCACTTCGAAAAGTGACAATAAATGGTAACACGTGTATAAATTAGTTTACAAATAATGAATATTGTCTTTATAGGCGTTGCATTGCCTGTAAATACAATCACATCATAAACCAAAACTGGTAAAAGAGGCAGCCAAATTCCGAATGGTTCGGCCTTTCAAAGGAGTGAAATCAACACACCAAAACATTCGCCAAGTTAATCGCACCGCTTAATAATTCGAAGGTTAAATGAAAACTTGAACATCGCTACCGAAAGTAGCAATGTTCTAGTTTTCATTTAACGTCCAAAGTATTATTCGGGGTGCGATTAAGTTGGCGAATGTTTTGGTGTGTTGATATCACGCCTTTGAAAGGCCGAACCATTTGGAACTTGGCGGCCCCTTTTACCAGTTGTGGATTTTGATATGATATCACTCCTTTTTTTTTAATTGTGTATTGACTCAACTCCACTACCGTCCAGATGTGTACTATAAAGTGCCACGTCAACAAGAATTTGGTTTCAACAATTTGCTACTACCTTTTGCCTATAGGTCGAACCATTCTCAACTTAGTTACCTCTTTATAGGTTTTTGGTTTGGTTTTAATTTTGTTGTGATTTGTTTAATTTAGTTATTTTTGGTGTGTTGATATCACTCCTTTGAAGGGCCGAACAACTCTCAACTTGATGGCCTCTTTACCAGTTTTGCACTTGTTTATTTTGCTTTGATTTTTCAGTTGGTTTATTTTTCGTGAATTGGACGTGAATACAATTGCTTTGCAACGTTGTTTAGATTTATCGTGATACACTGGTGTGTGTCTAGGCACGTACGTCAGTATCCATGTTCTCATAGTCCGAACTTTGGCCGTCCAATGAGAGACGATGCCGACAATACTAACAATGGTTATAACAATATTTTCGTACTTACACGCATCCCATGCCATCCCCGTTACGCCCCCAGGCTCCAAACCATAAAAGGTACGCAGTTCGTATGTACTGCACCCATTCGTCCAATTTAATAGTTGGAAGCCTTCTCGTTATCTCGGTATCGATGAATAATAATAATAATTGGATTTAACATGGGGATGAGCGGACTAGCTAGTTAGCTAGTAACTAGTAACACATTTTCAACGTTATTGAGGGTCAGATTTTGCATTGAAAGCCGTTTAGCTGGCGTTCCTACACGAGTTAATTTTTGTCAGGTGGGTCATTGCTCTCGATTTCAACACAATTTGGCCTTTTGTACCGCATTATTATTTTTCCCCAACTACCTGAAATGTGCCCAACTATGCTTCAAAATGTAATACACTGACGCTATGGCGTCGCGCTACAATGGTTTACAACCTCCACAATTGAATTGATGTAATGTTTGTTGTGACGTTTGTTGCCAAACTTGGTGCGACACGCTAGCGTGTTTCTAGATAGCGTTCTTGTTATTTTAACACCTGAATATTCAAAACAACATTGGACATTGCTGTTTGCAACATTGGAAACAAGCAGTTTAATTTCGTTTACTACCTGCCTTCATATCGATTCCATAACTACAAAATCATAAAGCATCAAATAAATTAAATATGTGAATATTCTAAAGAGCTGTCGGCACATGGAGCCAATCAATTATGGGAAACGATCAAAGCCAAAACTAACAATACTTAACATCGTAATGCAATTTTGGTTGAAGTAACACTTTTTTTTCTATTTCCACTATTTACCCACACAATTATCTAAAAAAAATGCCTACAATTATCTAAATAATACGATAATAATAATAAGTTGGTTGAAAATTATGCAAAAGTTCTGGAATGGACGATAGTTACCATAGACACCCAGTCTTAGCTAAAAGGAAAAGCTCTCTAAGTCTGCTTCGTAAGATGTAAGAGACGGTTTGAGCAGCACATGTCAAATTAGGGGAAGGGGAAAACGGACAGGATAGAAAGGAAACGACACGACTGCCTTGCCACCAAGGTTACACTTGCCAAGAACCATCAAGTACCCAATGGCATTGCCAAATGTTTGGAAAGGGATGCATGGTACGAAGAAAGCACATGAATGTAAAAAGTAAAAATGTAAGCGTGTAGTAAATTAAAAACATCCAAAATTTCTTTCCCATCGAACGATTTAGAAAAACACCAGTATGCGAAAAATTGTTTAATTAGCTTATCCAGTGTCATGTGGTACTGTACATTCGGAACGTAAATGATAAGTGATTAAGGAATAAATAGGACGGAAAGTCAAATCGACTCGATTAGTGATAAATACCGACATAAAACTATTTCCGTTGCCTTTTGGACTTAAATGTCAGACTGTGTCAGCGGGATTTAAACCCTCGACCTTTGACAGCAAAGGCCGAAGCCCAACCGCTAAGCCATACTGATAGATCTTGGGAAAGTCTTTGCTTATACGTATATGTGTGCTAGTTAAAAGATGCCTGTGGCCATTTCCTTTAACAAAAAAAAAAAAGCCGCGTCAGTATGACTTGGGATTTTGGCGTCACGGATCGAGGATTTAATTTTAAAACTGTAAAACTGTATTTAAAACTGTAATTTTTTGTATCGTGTAGCTGAATTTCCTTTCAGGGAAAATTCTAACATTTAGCTACAGATTGCCGATACATTACTTCTGGTACCACAAAAGGTTCACACACGAGAACCTGCCTCTCCATGGTGCTACCATTTTATGGCACAATTAGGTGTTCACAAATGGAGCTGAAACATATCTTTCTCTTACTCTTCTTGTGATAACTTCAATTCTAAAACTAGGTCATATCAAGAGTACCAAAAGTACGGGGTGTGAAGAAATCTGATTCAGTAATCGTCTATAGTATTTGACCGAATATTATACCGACTAACCTGTCATCCAATGAATATCATGAATATTTTTAAATTTCTCATAAGGCAGATACAATATTTTTGTAATGCAAAAATTCGCCATGTTGGTCGATGTTCCTGTCATATGCTGGAACAGAGCATGATTATAGCTCCACACTTATCTTCCTTAGCGTAGTTATTTATACGCCTTTAATTATGTAGGAGTATGTAAAAAATACCGCATTTTACCAGTTCTTTTCCCAGTTAATTTGCACTGGACGTATGAAAGCTAGTACGGAGAATGACTAATGCAACCGATACCAACAGCAAAACCAATTTTTTCTCTTCAGGGTCACGTGTATGTGGATTAAAACTGCAGAAAATAACTGACTTCCCTTTCAACCCCATCACTATACTTCAATGTATGTTTCATCAACACAGTTTAAAATTAAATCGTCCTTTTACTATAGTCAAACTCTGCAGTCAAACTAACGTTCACAGTTTTCAAGACACGTCAAAACAGGTTGCAATGATATGATTGATTATTTTTACCTATTTACTAATTGCAAAAATGGAAGATAACTAAAGCGCCGTGTTCCCAAGTCGGCTGCAACATACTGATGAAGCTGATAAATTATTTAGTACTAACATAATAACTGGTATTAGTATTAGTATATTAGTATTATGTGATAATTTATCACTACCTAAAAGTAATATATTTTGTTTGTATTTAGTGTATGTTTTATTTATTGTTATTATTAATCATGAATTGTAAAAAAAAATATGATGTAATATCTCATACAAGCTTTCTATAAGCTTCGAGAATTGCTTGCAATAAAAGAAATTATTATTATTATTATTATTATAGTTGTCCCCTTTTACGGGGGGGGCCCCCACCCACTCCCAGCCACCACTAATATCATACAGTAGTACACGTAATATATAAAAATGTTTCTTTGAAATTCATTTTCGCTTACGTTGATTGTAGAACATATAAGTTTCTTGGCATTAACTACCAAACCTGTCCCTCTCCGTCCCGAAGTTACCGTAGCAGTTAAAAACCAAATTAGTTCGACATTTTTTAAAAACTTGGTTGACTAAATGTACCAGTTTTCTACATTAATTGTTTAGATACAGCAAATACCCTCACTTCATATTGAACAGCATAAATCTCCATCTTTTATTTTAGTTCTGTTATTTTTTCATATTTTGTTCTGGTAATTTTGTTTCTTTTTTTTTGCGTTACTTGTTATCCACCTATAGCTTGACATTTGAAAAAAATTTTTAAATAAAGTTCTTAGAACCTACAGCCATCTGAAGCAAACAGGTTCTGTCGATTAAACTATTCAATTTTTAAATTACTAGGAAATATTTGAAGGAGTAAAAAGCCTGGTAAAAGGAGGGGAAACCTGTGGGTTTCGATAGGAGAAACATCAAATCATTGAATAACAAGAACTGGACAGAACTGATCCCACAGCCAGCGAAGAAGCCTTATAGTCTCTGTGAGTATCCTGGTCAGCACAGATGGACAGGGAGTTTGCCAGGGCCTCCTTACCAGTCATCAACCAGATAAGCTTCTCCAGGCAACTAGGCTGAGCTCTGCCACCACTCAGCCACAATGACCGCAACGTAAAAAAATTAATATTAGAAACTTTAGTAATTTTTTTTTTGGTTAGGAAGAAAAATAACTTGTTGAAAGGTGATTCCAGTCACTCTGGGTCCACCCAATGATTATTTAAGCGGATCTGATGATCAGTTTTAGCTAATGTGCAGCAATGAATCACTGTGTTGATTTATAAGTGTACATTTGATGCTAAATTGATATTATTGGCGGCAAAATGTTGAGCCAGCCATATTAGGTGTTTTCGGGTAGTACAGCTTTTCATTCAGTTGCTGATGACCTTTGCTAATGAAGCAAGGGAAGTAATCTGGACGTCACTCAATGTCCAGCCCTCTCATTTTGGACTGTCGACGACACTTTTTTCAGTTCGTGTTGTGCCAATTTGGAATGCCCTTAGTAGTGAAACGGTGGGGGCATCTTCGGTTGCCGGTTTCCGAGCAGGGCTTTGTGAGGAACGAATCGACAGATTTCTGAAACGACCACTCCCACCTGCCACACAACCACCGGTCTGATTGTTCTATTACTTAAATCAGGAGCAACAGTGTAAGCGGTTCATAGACCTTCTGTTTTCCTCCCACTTGTAGTGGGAAACCATGTTATTATTATCATTATCATTATTATTATAATTATTATTATACTCAAGACTATAACTTTCTAGCAACGTTGAGAAGTAGAACACCGAATGTTTGGGTAGCCGTAACCCCTGGCAACCGGCCTCCTCCTTGGCTACTGATGAAGAATAAGTCTGTACTTTTTCTGGCCTTCCGCCGTTGTACAATTCGTCCCCTTTCGAATTCCTATTTGAATTGTTTGTAAATATGGTCATGTAATTTTTTTCCCTACAGCATTAAAACTGCTGATGTTTGACGTTAATGATGTTCACGGTTTTTTATCCACGGTAGAAACCTTCAACATTGTTGATTTTAATAATTATTATAGATAAATAACTCACTAATAAATAAATAAATAAATTAATTAATTAATACAGAAAGAAATACGAATAAACCACACAAAAAAAGGTAAACAGACTACATTTCCTTTGATCTTTTGTTTCTTTTACTTCGTTGGATATTTTCTAAAACTGTAGAGGAATATTTCAAGCAAAATTTAATTTCTGTAGTTTTACTGGATGGAGCCTGAGGGAGTTGGGGCATCCCTGCCAAGCGCATCACTGACGTTGATCTAATTTTTGCTGGTTAACAAAATTATGTAGCTAGTAGTTAAGTAGAATCGAAGCTGCAGATAAAAGTTGCAGGACAGTTAACATACTCTCTCAACATAGCATTTGAGGGGTTTATAACATCCTGGTATCACATGTAAAACCAGTCAACCTGTGATTGGAAGACCAAGAGTTCGATTCCCGCCAGCATGATGACACGTAGTTTATTCATTTAGATGGTGACACAGTTTGGCTTTCGTTGCAGCACCGGATTTTACGGTGGGGGATAAAGCTAATAGGTTTTTTTTTATTATTCTGCATTTTTTGGTAATTTGCAAGTTCAGTAGGAATGCCAGTAAAAATACTCGGTATTTCATAATAGTAATTTACATTTATTCCAGTGAAAAATATCACGAAAAAGGCAATTGCTAGATCAGATAGGCAAGCCTCTTACACAACCGCCGCCCCCCCCCCCTCGAAAAAACGGACCAAAAAATACTGGCCATAGACACAAGGAGGAGGGGGTAAATAAAGAAAAACAAATATGTTAAAATACAATGCAAATCTTATCAAGGTTGACAGCCCCAAGTTTAAGAATGGTTACACTATTAACTTCCAAAACACTATTTGAGAGTGCATTCCACACCCACCCAACTCTGGCTTGACTTTGCATGTGCTCTAGGACAATCGAGCTGCCAGTTATTGTCCCTTGTTTCGCGAGTTAATTTAAAACACATTATCAGATCACAATTGATCTTGCGTAACGCCAGCTATCAAGTGACAAGGCCCGCAGACGATCCGGATACGATTTACCACGCGTACCCTGAAGACGTATGGTGAACTTCCTCTGGACCGCCTCTTTTACATTGATATACTTTTTAAAATAAGGTGACCACACCACCAAACAATAATCCATAACAGGCCTGACGTACATTTTGAAGACTCTAATTAGGGTTGATGAATCACTGAGTGGAAAACATTTGAGTACCACATAACATTAACTGTGGCCCAAGGCAGCAAGTTTCGCACAGTGATTGGAAAAAATCCAGATTTCCAATAACCCTGGCTCCCAGATCAGTCGCCTGTGTAACAATGGTCAACGGCGCACTCCCAAGAGAGCATGTGGGTTCAGGGCCAGTGCCAACAGTCCTAGCAAAACATTTCTCCTGTGCCAGAAGGAGCTACCAGTCAACGGACCGTTTATAGATTTGATTTAAGGTTTTCCCTAAGAGAACCTGTCACCAACTTACTTAACAGTTCGGCTTACCTTGGAATCATCTGGAAATAAAAGCAGCAGCTCCTCCCGAGAACGCTCACTCACAGTATCGATGAACTTTACAAAAAGAAGAGGCCCCAAAACACTACCCTGAGGTACACCACTTATGGCATCAGCAAAGAATAATTTCATAATTTCTTCTACGTTTGTCATGCATGCATCTTGTTTGTAAAAGTAACATCGTATCGGCTTCTGGCTCGCTCTGCTTTCTGGAAATTGATCCATATAGTGAAATATTTTTTTTAACTACGTAAACTGTGTACAAGAGCATGCCTGTCTTTTGCGTTTATTTATGTCCAAATCGGTACATATCGAGATATGCAAGTGTTCACGATCAAAACTCCACCTGAAATTGAATTCAATGCTAAAAATGACAACTGAACGCATACTGGCAAGTTGTCCTTGAGCAGATGCGCGTGCTATTTGAGACAACCTTCTATATCCCATTTTGGAATACACCGTATCATTTGGTTGTCACACCGTTTCATTTTTATGACACGACAACAAGGGTCTGTCACAGTATCATATTTACAACATGTCAAAATCAATTGCTGTAGTCACTCCAAATAATAGACAACATGTGTGATATATTAGTTATGACAACGACATAATCCACGCCTTTAGTTTTTTGAGAGCTAGCTTTCGAAATTAAATGAAAATAAAATGGAAAGGTGCAAAATTGCTGAATCGTTAGTTCACCCATCAGTGACCTAGGGCAAAACAACAAGAGAAATAGAAACCAAAGTTTACTGGAATTATGTAGTTAGGACTAAACTTAGCAGTAAGGTACAGGTTTTACTATTTTCGGTTGATGGATACATGAGCCAGTGGCCTCAGCATGATCAGTAGAATAACACAGTGCAGTGTTGTGGGATGGTACAAGAGTTTTGTTTTAAAATAGTCTGAAATTTTGTTTTCTATGGACTGTACATATAAATGAATATATAAAAATGAAATATGAAATATAAAATATGAAATATGAAAAAATTAAACTGAAAAATGAAATGAAATATAAAAATGAATATATATAAATGACTATAAATGAATAGTTTTTTAACCGAATTTAAGTAACCGAATTTTTGGTTCATCTTATGAATCTAAAAATTCATGTCACTGAATTACCTCAAATCTCACACAATTATAATAAATAGACATAAATCGCTGGAAATAATATTAAGAAAAATTGAAAATTAGCCAGTTGCGAAAATCATACACTAGAAATAACGTAGTTCAGTAAGCCACCTTTATGCACTTCGGAGTGGCATGACCCGGATTCGAACCGGCTACCCACTTCGCCCCAGATCACTTGCATAGCGCCTTAATCACTATGGCCACATCCTCCACTGGCTTTTTTTTTTTTAAAGATAACTCACTGAACCCATTATTAAGGTCACAACCGTGACCAGGCGTTAAGTGCATAAAGGTGGCTTACTGAACTACGTTATTTCTAGTGTATGATTTTCGCTATTGGCTAATTTTCAATTTTCCTTTTCACATAATTATGTCGTCTGCAGTCTCATGTAACCTATTCATCACACACTGATCAGTAATCTCATATTTCGTTCATCTTACTCTTCGCAAATTTGGCTACAAACGTTTCTCGACTTGCGTTAATCTTAGTTATTTTAAGTATTTTTAGTTCTAAAAATGTCAATGGCAGTTAATAATATATGTAGAAACACTTCAATTGTATGTATAAAAATAGTGTTCCGAAGTTTGGGCGATGATTCTGCTTAAACACATT
>JAHWFP010263608.1:35394-46629 GCA_023313725.1 Lithobius niger | reverse complement strand
GGCCGTATCAGTCTGGCTCAGCGGTAGGACCTTGGCCTTTGGTTTCAGAGGTCCTGGGTTCGATTCCCCACTCATTCAATCTGACAATCTGACATATATGTCCAAAAGGCAACGTAAATAGGTTTGCATCTGTAGTTATTTCTTGTGAGCCTTTGGCTTTCCCGTCTTTAATTTAATTTCCATGTACATGGCTATAAAATGTAATGGTAAGTTGCGTTTCGTGTGCATCTCCTTCTCCAATAGTAATTATCCTTACTTATATTAAGAATCAATAGGATTATTTATTTGAAAACTAATTTACAAACGTGTTATTTATATGTTTTATTTTCTTAAGTAAAAAAAGAAGAAAAAAAACATACTCCCATTTCACCTCTTTATTGCGGTAACCTCCTGTTGGAAATTACACGTTTCCAAACAAGAGTTATAATTCAATTTCGGTCAACTTGTCATAGTTTTAGTGGTAGACAGAGTTCCGAGTGCTGCTCTTTTTGTAACAGTGTATTGATCGACCTCACTTCTCTCCTGAATCAATAGACACACGTTATAATTATGTTATAAGTAACAAGCAGCCCCGTCACTCACTCACGCTTAATTCTACCTTTAACTGTTTCATCATACTTAGTTGTTAGAGCGTAGCCAGTTGTTTGGGGGCACTTAGTGCTTCGACCATTTATCTGGCCTTATTAGAGACATTTCCCCCACAAGGCCCTGTCTCTTTGGAGTTGTGTTTATGTAAGTTTAGAGCAACAATACAAAAACTCCTCGGCCGACATTTGGCGGGTCGGTACCGAATTCTGGCCCTTCCACCGAGCTCAGTTATGCACTCAGTAGTTGCTGACTGATATCCCTTAGGTGATGCTGCACACGAGACCCACACCGTGGAACCGATTGGTCAACCGTGAGACGTTTAATGCTTACCACCATTACGATGGAACGTAAGGGAGAGTTTATCGATACCAGCAACAAGAAAAGGAGACGTTTAGACCAGAACAAATGTAAGTATTTAAGGACAGTATAACGAACCTACTACTCGTCTATTCGAGCCGTCTGTACCTCGGTTGTCATAGACTGAAAGGTCACACACATCAAACGTACGGCCTCTATAGCATTTCCCTTTTTCATGTATCGCCCTAAAGGGTTAGTGTGATTCTCACAGTGCAACTTTGAGGCATGTGGGGAACAAACCACGCTCTGCAGGCTAACCAGAAGAGTTTCGATAGCCACCGTCCTGAGACGATACCAAGACATTCAAAGGTTCAGGCTGAATACCCGTAGGAAAAAAACCTCACCAACAAACCTTGAGTGTGTGGAAATATAAACTTTACAGGCTACTACGCCCTCATATTTAGCAACCGTATCATCAGCGTTGCGGTCTTATTAACCAGGTGTGCCAGGCGTGTACATAAGGTTAGCCAGGTAAGTTGCAGTGAAGAGAATTTGCTAATCCTTTCAAATCTCTGTAGCTAGATATATCAGCAATAACGGCTAAAACCTCACAAGAATTGCTCACAGCAGTTATGGTACCCAAACAGCTTCTAAGATATTGTATAATTGATAATATTTTTTACCGCTCAGACAAAATAATGTATGTCACTGATCTAGTTGAAATTTGGCATTCAGTTCGAATTTGACTGGGAACATTGACTTTTATGGTTTGACTGAGGGAACGGCGCAGTAGCAAAGAGTGTAATAAATTGCAATGCTGTTTTTATAACAGTTGGGAACATGCAAGTAGTTGTCCAAAAAATAGTCCACCATTACTAGTAACACTGTTAAATCCAAAGCGACAAGAATACTATGTATACAACTGATACACCACTTAAAGTTTATGGTTTTATTTTAATAATTATTAAAACCTAACGTGCTTAAAATGGTTGGCAAAACGTTTTCGTAAAACCCGTGTTGGTCGTTTACCTTTGAAAATTGTCTTTAATCAGTCAGTAGCAGGGTGAAAGAAAATTAAAAAACTGAAACAACAGGCATCTGGGAAAACTTTCAGTGTCAAAAAGGCATAACAAATGGCTCACTGGCGTTCATAAGAAATTCATAAAAATATATTTCTAACTTTAGATATTATGAATTTCTTATGAACGCAATAAGGCATTTTTATATGCCTTTTTAACAATGAAAGTATGCCCAGTTGCCTGTTGTTTCAGTTTTTTTTTGTTTTCTGTAACCCTTCTACTAAGTAATAAAAACCGCAGTTTTACCTGGAGGAGAGGCAAAATTGGTTTCTATTTCCTAAGAAAATATACACTACCTGTAAATTTATTTGCATTCAGTTCCTGAGTGCTCGCTACCCTGGAGGAATCAAAACTCTCTAGATACGCCCAGCTCAGACACCCACCTGCGCATGTGTGGGACCAGCAGGTGCAGGCCCTTCGTAAACGGTGTTACAGCAATAGCCAGCCATCTACTGTTCCTCCCGATATGGCAGCCATGCTGGCAACTCGAGAGGGGAGGTTGGGCGGTTATTTACAGGTAGTGTTTATTTTCTTAGGCAATAAAACCAATTTTGACCTCCCCTCCAGGTAAAATTGCGGTTTCTACTTGCCGGACAGAAAATATCCACTACCTGTAAACTTATTTGCATTTGCAGTAGACCTTGTCAATATAGGTGGCGGGCACCATTATGGCGGGGCCCCCAAGGGTGTGAGCTGGGTTCCCTGTGACGGAGTTGCGGTGGATTGGTTGCATACGCAACGTTATCCTGTCACAACCTACTTTGTGCACAAGGCAGTAGGAGCCGGGAGGGAACTTCTAATTGCCAAGCGAGTTGGCGAGGAAATTTGGTCGAGTTTCCAGATTCCAGCGTTGACCGTTTTGTTGAGATGTTTAAAGTTGAAGTTGGAAGTTGGGTGACGGCACATGTGGTATGAACGTAGTAGACAGGCTTGGAAGGGTCAATTCAAGGAAGTGACAATTCAGAGAAGATGTAGACGTTCAGTTGCTGAAGATTTAGTAGGGTGGAAGATTCTAGAGAATCTTGGACTGGAGTTGATTTGCGGAACAGATCAAGTCAGTGTAGGCTAGTCTGGTTTGGGGCCTTTTGATGCGAGCGTCGAGATGTCGCGAAATGCCTTGTTTCGAAGTTCCGACTTCAGAGAGGTGAGAAGGGTCCTTGCGTTAAGCCAAAAAAGAATCGTTAAAATTTAAGGGTTGGGAGCGAGTCGAGACAAACAAGGAACAATGCTTCACATGTGGTTGAAGCAGTGGGTGCATGATTCGGTAGATGCTGTGAAACAGGTTGAAGAGGAGCAGTGAATGCCAGATGTTGGGAGGGGCAGATGGGGTGGATGAATAGCGGATGTGCGTGTTCTGGGTGATGTTGCAATGTGTGCACAGGAACGTGGGGTGAAGTTGGGAGCATTGTCCCACTGGCAATGTGCCAGACGATGTTGCTTTACTATGGCATGGCCGGGCTGGCCCCGATCCAATCGTGGAATATTGATGCCTGTTGACGACGGATGTTTTTTTTTTGGGGGGGGGGGGGCGGGTGGAGAACAGGATTGGAAGATTATTGATGCTGTGATTGGCTTGGTTCGTAGCAGATAATGTGATTGCCGACTCGGACGTGGGGACGCGGAGTGAAATTAGAGTTCCCTTGTGCAGCGTGGGCGTGAGTTAGGATTGACGTTGCTTCGGTGTGCGGTTTGAAGTCCAAAAGCCTTTACTTTAAAGCAGTGTCAGGCAGTTTTCCTCTCGGCGAGCATGAAGATGGCGGATGAGGCCGAGATGGTGATGAGAGAGAGATGGGACTTGAAGTCAATGTGTTTCGAGACGAACGACGGACGACGAATGACCAAGAATTCTCCTGAGTTGGACGAAAATTAATGATGCGGCGTTCTGAAGGATTGCAAGGTTGAAAGAGGTGGGAGTGGGCCTAATGACGAACGGGTACTTCCAGTTTGGCGACAACAAGATGATAAACAACTTCTTCCAGCGAGGAACGAGTTAAACGTCAAGGCGGAGTGTGAGATTGGCGACATCATGAGGTTAGGTCGTAATGGATGAAGGGTGTGATCATGGACGATGAGGAGATGGATTCATGACGAACAGCCAAATTCCATTGATGTTTAAAGGGCAACGGTCGGTGTAAAACAGCCGGAGGCCAGCATCAATGGCAAACGAGAATGACTTGAGAAAGGCAGTTGTGGCGACGACAATGGGCAGCAGCGGTGGTCGTCGAGCTTGTAACGGTGAATGAACCTGCGAACGACGAGCAAGCTTGTGGACAGCTCGGACTTGCTAATGGTGAACGAGCTTGCCAACGGAGAATGGCCCTCCGAAAAAAGAACGAACACGCGAACGTTGGATGGCTTGCGAACGACAAACGGTCCTGTGAGCAGCGGAAGCTGTGAGCGATGGACGGACTAGCGAACGTCGAACGGACTGTGCACGGCATATTGGCTTGCGGACGACGAACGGGTTCGGGGACGGCGAACGCGTTTGCGAACGACATACGGACTGAGCATGGCGCTTGGGCTTGCGGACGACGAACGGGTTCGCGAATGGCGAACGGGCTTTGCGTGTGATGAACGGACAGCGAATGGCACATGGGCTTGCGGACGAAGAACGGGAACGAGAATGCAGTTGTGACGACGACAATGGGCGGCAGCGGTGGTCGTCGAACTTGTAACGGTGAATGAACCTGCGAACGACGAGCGGGCTTGTGGACAGCTGGGATTTGCTAACGGTTAACGAGCTTGCAAATGGAGAATGGCCTTCCGAAGGACGAACGAACACGCGAACGGTGGACGGCTTGCGAACAACGAATGGTCCTGTGAGCGGCAGGAGCTGTGAGTGATGGACGGGCTAGCGAACGTCGAATGGACAGCAAACGGCTCATGGCCTTGTGGACGACGAACGGGTTCGTGAACGGCGAACGGGCTTGCAAACGGCGAACGGACTGCGCACGGCGCATGGGCTTGCAGACGACGAACGGGTTCGCGAACCGCGAACGAGCTTTGCGAGTGATGAACGGACAGCGAACGGCGCATGGGCTTGCGGATTACGAACGGTTTCGCGAACGGCGAACGGACTGCGATCGGCGCATGGGCTAGCGAATGACGAACGGTCTTGTGAGCGGCGGATGCTGGGACCGATGGACGGGCTTGCGAACGACGAACGAACAGCGAACGGCGCTTGGGCTTGCGGAGGATGAACGGGCTCGCGAACGCGAATGGGCTCGCAAACGACGAATGGTCTACAGGCCTCAGAGAGCTTGGGAAGGAGATGTTGAAGCCAGGTAGGCTTGTTGCGGGAGATGAGTGTGAAGGTCTGTTGATAAAGAGTCTCCGTATCGGTGAAGCAGTGATAGTGAGCAGCATGCTGTGGTGACGGCTGGAATTGGGTGGAAGACAGCAGAATGATGCCCAGAAGACAGACGACGTGACGGACTTCAAGATCGGCGTACAAAGAATGACGAACGGGCGAGAACAGCGAAAGATGTGATGAATTTCAGATCAACGAACGACGAACGGGAATGACGAAGGACGAACGAGAGGAGAATGGAGGGTACATAACAGGAGCGAAGCAACCGTGACGGCAAGGCTTGGACAATGGTCGGGCCAGCGACGGGAGAGACGGGCTCGAGCAGAGATTTTTCAGGTAGGTGAGTGCTTCACTTGCTCCTTGAACGGGACGCACAGAATGATGAAGGTCTTCGTTCAGTTAGGACGTCTGGAAACGAGACGAGCATCGAAGGCAGGTGACGCAGAGACAGCTGCATGGATGATGTTGATTGTGGGACGAACGGTGCAGTGAACGTGATGAACGATGCCACGAACGAACAAACGAGGGTCTTCTTGTAGTAGGAGATTCCATCAAAAAAAGATCAGCGAACGAACGAACGAACCAATTACTTGTAGGGATGATCGGTGAACGAACGAACGAACGCGAACGGAAGACTTCTTCATGTAGCGGCAGGTCTTGTGAACGGGAACGGCGAACGGGAACGACCAACGACCAACAACGAACGGTCAGGGCAGCGATCTTGATGCAGTGGCAGCTAGAGGAAAAGAGGAGATGGCTGGCTATTGCTGTAACACCATTTATGGAGGGCCTGCGCGTGCTGGTCCCGCACATGAGCAGGTGGGTGTCTGAGCTGGGCGTATCTAGAGAATTTTGATTCCTCCAGGGTAGCGAGCACTCAGGAACTGAATGCAAACAAATTTACAGGTAGTGGATATTTTCTGTCCGACAAGTAGAAAGTGCTTTTCATATGTATATGAATTACACAGTTCTACGAAAACGCTTTGCCAGTGAACGTTAGTGACATGTATATCGGATGTGTACTGCACGCATTCGCTTCGAAAGAAGAACTCGCATATCTCTTGAGACAAAACAAAGCTGTAGCTGGGCAATACGCACTGGTGAAATAAGATGCAACAAAAAAACTATAAAAGAAGTGAAACCAAAACAAAGAATTAATAACCAATAGGGTGAACGTACCAGCCAAGTTTTAGCCAATCAGCATAGGGTACAAATGGCTCCAAGTATAACCCATGTACTGAACAAAAAGTGTTCACTTTATAAAGTAGTGATATCTCCCCCACCAATGAACAACCACCTAACTAATCCCACCACCTATTACTTGTTACATTAATGGAAAACTTTGCAATTCGTACCGAAAGCAGCAGTGGTCATGTTTTTCGTGTAACCTTTGAACTAATACCACTGGGATTAGCTTGTTGGTATTAATTAGCGGGGGTGGTATCACTACTTTCTCAGGGAACACTTTTCGTCGGTACGTGGGTCATGCATGGTGCACCATGCAGGAAGCTTGGTGTCAGCTATTTTTATACTTCTCTGATTGGCTAAAATTGTGCGGATTCTTACGCCCTTGTGAGTTTTGCTTCTTATGCAATATTTCTGTGAGATGTAGAAAAAAGCAGATGTAATTCCAGCTTATCCAACAACTAAAGTAAATTTTTCATAAGCCAAGAAGTTTTGAGTAAGACCTAAAACACTACTATTTGCTAGTTATTTCTAGCTAATTGCCAGAAAAAAATTTGGGAAGCAAAAAGTCATAAATAATTTTAAAAATTGATTGAAAATTTAGTTGTAATCGATTTCAAGCTGTGAATTTTTACCCAGGTGATTGTTTTTGATTGTTCAACTTTGGTTAAGTTTTTTATGCAGGTAACTGAACTTGGAATGAATTTAATAACGTCTACCACAAATGAGCTTAGGTTTCGTGGTTTTACTTTTGTGGAAGAGTGATAAAGAAAAAATAATAATACCAAACCCCAAAAGGTTAAAGTGACGCGTCATGTTTTCACCCTGACGGGTGTCAGTAAGTTCATCGTAAGTTATCTTGGTTCGGACCACCGGTGGCAGCCATTTTGGCTCTGAGTTGGCTAAAACTAGATGTGTCCCTTTTTTTTACCTTACGCCGATTTTGCATAATTAATGTTTCGTTAGGGATTCTAACTGAAACAATAAGTAATTTTTAATATATACAAAATTTCTTTTGATCATGTTTCAGGAATAATGTTACCTTATTCACCCATATCCGCAATTTTTTTGCTCCTGTTTACAATTGTTTGTTTACCATCACGTGGAGACAACATGACAGGTATTTTACTTTCCTGTTGCATAATGGGTTTTATTGTTTTTAAGTTCCTACAAAACTCAGCCTGTTGTTATTTTGGCGGAGCGAGTGAACGAAGCGTATTCTATAACGGACACCAAATTGCAAAATGTTGGTTGGTTGCACTTTTGCAGTTTCGGCAAAGCCTAATCAAACTTGGATTGAAATTTCCCACATCCACTTGAAACCACCAAAAGTATCGTTCGGCTCGAATTTGCTGTAAATCGTTCAATTATAGCGGAAGAAATTATACTTTTTGAATTTATAGTCACCCGTGGTAAATTTGAAGTTCTAAATACTTAAAGAATTTTAACAAAGCATACACCTTGCTGATGATAATAAAGTGGACTTTAAAAAACACAGCAAATTAAAACATCGTATGCTTCTTTGTAGCTAATAACATTTTTCGACGTAACGCAATGAAATATTAACATTTGATCGTCAACGGGTTCAAAGGTTAACCACTCCTGGTCATCTGCCTGAAGCCCTAAGGCCCTATGTCTGCAACAGCCAGATTCCCATTTGATCGTCGCATTTAATCACTACAAGAAGGTTGGGAACCTTAAAAAACAAAGGGACCCAGACACATGCTAGTGTGTCGCCGCCGAGTAACTGTATTATCAGATTGTAGACATCCGATAGTTAAAGATTTATTGTTGATGAAAATGAGGCCGCCACACTAGTAGACATTGAGTCGGGTCACTGTAACCAACTAAAAGCATAAAAGAGGAGTACCCACCATTCATAGAGAGAAAGATGCATCAATTACGTTGTTTTCATGATACTGTTTAGCAAAGTAGCTAGCTAGTGACTAGCTAGCAACGTTTTCCTATGTTAAAACCCATATACTTTTGGCTCAAGGCTAGCGAAAAACTGGGATGCCCTACATCGCTAAAAGTTTACACATGAGCGCATGGTGATCTGAACATTGTTCTTTTCTTGGTTTGGGACTTATCAGGGCCATGACAAATGCGTGGGAGAGTTTTGAAATTCGCAACCAAGGAATTGACATTTCGTTTATTTTCTGTGTAGCAACCAAAGATTACAAGCAACAATGGTTTATCGACGATCTCGACGATCTCAGTACTACACAACAATGCTTGTAACAGTGCAACAAGTTGGATAACGACAATAAACCTCAAAGGGTCAAAGGGTTTTAGCGAGCGTTAACCACTCCTTGTCATCTGCCCGACGAAGCCCTAAGGCCCTATGTCTGCAGCACCCGAATTCTCAAGCGGTCACCCACCCAAATATCAATCAGGACCCATGCTGCTTAACTTGTTGAGGCTGCGACAAGGAGCACGTACACAACAAAGAACGAATCCTGCTGACGGTCTTTTGCTCAGAAAGGTTGACAATGAAACAATGTTTGAACTAAGACTCTGAACCTTTTGTACATTCACATTCCTATGAAATTTGGGATATCCACCCAAAACTAAAACTGGTATAAGAGAAGCCGCAAAATTTCCAAAAAAAGAGTCAGCCTTTGAAGGTAGTGATATCATTCAAACAAGGAAAGACTGCCTAAGTTAATCCTAATAGCCAAGGTAATCGCGCCAACCAAATAATACTTATGAAAACTTGAAAGTTGCTACTTCGAGTAGCACTATTCTCATTTTCATTGTACTGTCGAACTATTAATCGGTACAATTAATTTGCCTATATGATTAACCTTGGCGGCTATTTCCTGGTTCAATGATATCACTACCTTCAAAGGCCAATCGTTTTTGGAAACTTGGCAGCTTATCTTATACCAGTTTTGGGTGAATTCCTTTAACGACACACTTGACTTGAAAAAAGAATGCTTGGAGGCAATTTTACCATTCAATACGGTAAGAGAGTGGGAATCTAGCGATTGGAATCTCGAATATGAAACATTAAATCGCGTTTTCATGGCAAAGCAATTTACATAAAATGCAAGTATGGAGCAGACGACGTGTTTATACCTCAACACAACAACAATAACATGCCTGCGTCGAATAGTTTTACGATTTCTCGTTGCTACGGCAACGTGAAGTCTCGATAGGCCTACTCTCAACCTAATTCTCTGCAGCTGCTGCTTACGAAATAAAATGGTGGCTAAAAAGTAGGCCTAACAGCTAAAAAGTAGGCCTAAACGCTAACACCTTTTGACCATTGTTATGGTTACTACTTTTAGATTAAAATCAGATTAGAATAGAGATCGCTGCTGCATGTGCATGATGGAGGTGTGCGGCATAACATTTTCGTTGGTGGCGGTGTCAAGTTTTATACCAGCGGAAACATTGTCAACCTTTTTCGCTAGAGTGAAGCAGTAGTCATTGGTGTGACCTTAATAACGGGTTCATCTGGTTATCTTTAATCCATTGGAAGAGGGGGCATATCCATAAAGACATTATGTCAGTAATCTTGGAGGAATTGAGTTACCTTTTCGAATCAAAGTCATGCCGGTCTGATGAAACGTAAGTGCATAAAGTTGACTTACAGTACTACTTTATTTGTAGTGTACGATTTTCACTGTTGGCTTGGAATAACTTGTCCACACAGATCACTGTAAATTATTTAATCGCTTTTGCTAATTCAGACCGTATAACGGTCGTTTCACTCCTTTAATCAGCAAAAAATCGCTTGATTACCTACTTCGAACCGCGAAAATCGCTCGTTTTCCTCTTTCACTCCACAAAAATTGCTCGTTCTCCTTAATTCATGAAATTGCCCATTTTTGCTCCATCAAACCGTGAAAAATGCTCATTTTGCTCCTTTAGTCAGCGAAAATTGCTCAATTTCCTTCTCCAACCCATGAAAATCGCTCGTTTTCCTCTTTCACTCCACAAAAATTACTCGTTCTCCTCAATCCATGAAATTGCCCATTTTTGCTCCATCAAACCATGAAAAATGCTCATTTTGCTCCTTTAGTCAGCAAAAATTGCTCAATTTCATTTTCCAGTTCATGAAAGTCGCACGTTTTCCTCTTTCACTCCACAAAAATTACTCGTTCTCATCAAGCCATGAAATTGCCCGTTTTTGCTCCATCAAACCGTGCCAAATGCTCATTTTGCTCCTTTAGTCAGCGAAAATTGCTCAATTTCCTTCTCCAACCCATGAAAATCGCTCGTTTTCCTCTTTCACTCCACAAAAATTACTCGTTCTCCTCAATCCATGAAATTGCCCATTTTTGCTCCATCAAACCATGAAAAATGCTCATTTTGCTCCTTTAGTCAGCAAAAATTGCTCAATTTCCTTTTCCAGTCCATGAAAATCGCTCGTTTTCCTCTTTCACTCCACAAAAATTACTCGTTCTCCTCAATCCATGAAATTGCCCATTTTTGCTCCATCAAACCGTGAAAAATGCTCGTTTTGCTCCTTTAGTCAGCGAAAATTGCTCAATTTCCTTCTCCAATCCATGAAAATCGCTCGTTTTCCTCTTTCACTCCACAAAAATTACTCGTTCTCCTCAATCCATGAAATTGCCCATTTTTGCTCCATCAAACCGTGAAAAATGCTCATTTTGCTCCTTTAGCCAGCAAAAATTGCTCAATTTCATTTTTCAGTCCATGAAAATCGCTTGTTTTCCTCTTTCACTCCACAAAAATTGCTCGTTCTCCTCAATCCATTAAATTGCCCATTTTTGCTCCATCAAACCGTGACAAATGCTCATTTTG